>CM076575.1:615348452-615500557 GCA_034641835.2 Pinus albicaulis | reverse complement strand
AACCAGTCAGAAAATAAATGTCCTCCAGCTCGATTTCAAGCCGGTGGCCGCCAATAATGAAACACTGGTCCTGCACGTTCCACCTGTTTACCAGCCATGTCAGGAGCTCTACCTGTGCTCTCATGCCTTGGATGGCCCAGAATTTATATAAGCCACATGCTCTTAATGCTTGCATTGTGGGCATATGGAGCATTGCGGCGTCATCCACGTCCTCGTGTTCACGTTCTCTCAAAATCAACATCTTGTTAATCCTACAATACATAAAAAGATAGATTAGAACAATCTAATTTGAAAAATTTTGGGCGGCAAAAGAGAAATTTGAGTTTTAAATTTAAACGCGTGGGGACCGCACTTTACCTTTGTAAATAGTGCATAGGAACGCACACGCTCTGTAAGGAAAGCGCGGACCCATGAATTTTTTCCTTGTAGAAAAAAGTCGGGGTCCGCAGGTACCATGTGTGTCACCTGCGGACCCCCACGGGCGATTTTCGAACCATATTTTTCCCTTAAAAATAAAATTTAAAGCCTAAAAACGAATTGTAAATGGATGAAATGCAAGATTAAGAGGTCGTGGATTACCTGGGACTGACGGTTCTCGATTTCAATGGACGGATTTTCCAGAATCTTCACAGGAACTTTTTTACCCAAAAGCTTCTACTTTTCACTCTGAACTTGAACGGTAAAAATGAAGTTGAAAAAGTCCTTTTTATAAGTTTTTTCGAATAGATGAATTTTTAATTTATTTATTTTTCACTTTAAAAAGGGTATTTTTGAAGCATTTTTACTCATCTTAAATAGGTATGTGTAATGTTTCAAGTTTTTGTGCAGAAATTGGATTTTTCAGGAGAATTGATCATTTTTCAACAAAGAGCACACTTTTATCACTTTTTCGGACTCTTTCAAAAATTCACGAAAAATCGAAACATTGGAGTCCTCTTTTAAGCCCTTTTTAGACTCTCTAAACATGAAAAGATCGCCGAGTACTTGATTGTTCGAACTCGTTAAAGTAAATGAATAATCGTCCCTTCAGTATAAGTTTACCCCTTTTACGGACTGAAATGGACTATTTACGAAAAAGGTATACGTTGACTAAATACGGTCAACAGAGTTCTCTCCCGCATTATTTTATCCTTTTTCGGGCTCGAGAGACTAAATTTACGAAAAAGTACACCCATGGAGTTTTCTTAAGTTTTTTCTTCTGACTCCCTAAAATTGAAAAACACCGAGTTTCTCCTATACTGGACTCGTTAAAATTTAATAGTAAAGGACCTGTTCAATTTTAAACAGGAACGAACCACTCCTTCTTAGGGTTCAAATCTTAAACTAAGTTGGACTCATCCGAAGGATGAGCTTATAAACAAGAAAATGTTATCCTCCTCAAGCTTGTCAAAAATAAAGAGGTACTTGCCAGAAATGGTGGGGGAAAAGAGAGGAAAATGGGCGTGTTTGTTGTATTTTGATTTTTCGAAAATCCAGTCAACCACTCTTGAACACGACACTTTCATTCACCTGGGTTGGGAAATCCTTTGCCTAACAGTTAATCAAACCACATTGAAAGTCTTCAGCCGGTTTCTGGGTATTAGCTTTGGGTCAATTTTCACCAAGCCATCTGCAGTGTCGTTATGTGTTCAAGAGGACAGTTCAAATAAACCATTCATCTGCAAAATATCTGTCATCCATTTTGACCATCCCTGAGTCAGTCCTTGCTAATATATTTTCAAAACTTGATCTATGATTTCATGTTGTGGGCTTGCCTACGACGGATCGCTTTCTATCGACGACAACTCATTATCTAGAAATCGTCAGTACCTTGAAATCTGCATGCCTTAATGGCAGGTTTCTCGCTTTCGACGACAGGTTACATCATTGACCTTCGATCGAATGATTCCGTGAGATGTTCGACTTCAGCTCATTCATTCACGTTTCATGGATTGTACTGGGTACTTTGAGAGCCATTGACATTATTGGTGGTTACTCTCACACTTGTTAACAGTTTACATCATTGACTGGTAATCAAGTGGTTTCTACCATGTTCGACTTCGACACATTCATTCGCATGGATAGAATCGTACTAGTTCGAGATGCGAAAATCAAGACCCTGGATCTAGTTTATACCATCCAGGCTGCGAGGAATTTTTTTATCATTTATACAGTAGAATATTTATAAACGGATGGCTGCGTCCATACTGTGTTCACACATGTCTATACTGTGATGTACTCAAAATCATTCCTGTATCAGAACAGTTGAATCAGTTTTTAGTTAGTTTAATTTGAGTATGGGAATGCCTACCTCAGTGATGATATGTATACATATATATTTTGCACTGAATGTTTTTACAAGTGCTGACTAGGGTGTCCACAGGATGATCCTTGAAATGATAAAGTACTGCACTCTTCATATATGACAGATTTCAGCATCATCTATTCCAGACTTTGCACTTTAGGGGGCAATCTGTTACACTAAAAATTTTCATCCTGACATTCTACCATGTGTAGGAGCTCATTATTACTCATACTTCTCCCTTTTTCAAGTCTAACATATCAGTTCCTCATGTCAAGCCTTGAAAGTCAGAAAAATTTCCTAAAAGTCTCCTAAACTTTGGTATCGCACTTTCTGGCTATCTTGCCTGCGGTCCCGCACCCAATGTTCAGCTTGCCTGCGTTCCTGAATGCACTTTATCTTTGTTATAGGTGCGGACCCCTGTAAGATTAAAAAGGCGCAAGTAAAATCCTAAAAATCTCAATTAAAGTAAATTCTGGAAGCTTCTAGAATGGATTTTGCAGTGGCAGAACCGCTCTTGTGAGGTGCATGAATCCCTTACCTTATGGAGCTAACCCCTTGATGTGAGGAGCTTATCCCTTTGAAGGAGGATTCTATCCCTTCATACTTGGAACAGAAAACTTCCTCTTTTCGACTATAAAAAGAGGCATTGGGTAGCCTCAAAGGGAGTTCAAGCTTTTAGAATATTTGAATTTAAGTGCTGTTGAGATTGAGACTCAGTTAACTAAGACTTTTGTGAGGAGAGATTGCATACCTCTATTTGTCTTGGTTGGAGGAGTGTAGAGCTTATCAAAGTAAAGGAGACTCCTACTTCAGACCCCGGAAAGTCCTGTGCAACATCAAGGCTCAGGTTGTAAAGATTTTCTTCTTTTGAAATTAATACAAATATACTCATTTTTCTCAATAAGCTTTCAATCAATGGTTTATTTCATAGATTCCTTGATCACTATGATAAGCATGGTTTATGATGATTTCTATATAGGTGCTATGTAATACTTTGCTTGTTTGTGACTGCAGGTTTACGAGGAAAACTCCTTCAAGCACGCGAGGGACAACAACGACTTCAAACAAGTGCTGGATATACGGCAAGTCTTTTACACCTCTATAGAGGTTTTTGTAAACCTTACATGCTTAGAGAAAGATTAGTATGTTTGGCTGTTTGTTGCTAGATAGTTTTAGTACTAGGGAGATCAGTCTTGTCCGCAAGATAGATTAATCCACACAACAGGATAAAACCCCAGGTCGCAGATTTCTTCAGGTCGCCAGGTCGCGGAGTCGTGTTCCATGCCAAACGCTTGACGACGTGACCCAGCGACCTAGTGACTGGGTCGCAGGTCGCAAATTTATGAAGGTCGCAGGTCGCACATCTATCGAGGTCGCAGGCCACACATCTGATGAGGTCGCAAGACGCATATATGCCGAGGTCGTAGGTTGCATATTTGTAACGGTCACAGGTCACATATTGCCCAAGGCCGCAAGTCGCTGATCTGCCCAAAGTCGCAGAGGTCGCCAGGTCACTAAGTCACATCCCCTATTAAATTTCCGACGGCGTGACCCAGCGACCCAACGACTAGGTCGCAAGGTCGCAGAACCCAGTCAGGTCGCAAGGTCGCAGAACAGACTGGGTCGCAAGGAAGCCCAACAGTCGGGAAAATTAAAAGTCAGGGAGTCCAAAGGGCAAGCTTTGCTCTATAAATGCTTCCTTTGGGAACTTGTAATTGATCTTTTGTTTAGGACTCGAGCTGAGTACATTGTATTACCAGAGTATTATACATTTAAGCATTAATACAAGCATTTTGAAAAATACCTTTGTGGATCCGGTGTTGTCTTATGTATGAGCACTTTTGAGCATTTTGTTTTCAGTTTCTGAACATCTTTAGATTATGGGAACTGTATCTTCAATTGACATCACAGTTGCATAACATTTTGCTGAGTATGTTAATGGTGGTTGAGTTTATTTCACTTTCTTAATGAACGTTGATGGCTTTTTTTATTGGCATTTGTGTTACCATTTAAAACTTTTAGGAAGTGAAGGGTGTTCTTGCTATGAGGAATTGTTTCCTTTGTGGTCAGAACAGTTTACAAGCATGACCTTAATGAAGTGTTGTTAACAACACTTCCTTCGATCTTCATGCTTTATTATTTCCTCTTGCTAGTCAGAGTGTTGCATGTACATTTAATGCATCAATCATATGTCTTGTATCATTTGATTAGGTGTGTATCCACTGTTTTATAGAGTTTAAGTGAGACCCAAAGAAAGGAGAAATCAGCGGTAGCCAGACCCACACCCCGGACGGGATCCCTATTCCAAATGGTTCAAGGTCTAATTGGGACCTTTTACCGGGGAGATCTCCTGTTGTTGGCTGGATAGATTTTCCCGTCAACAGAATTGGCGCTAGAAGGAGGGCCATATGACAAGATGAGCCCTTAGATCCTACAGTTAATCTCATATCTGTAATGGCTCGTTCCCAAATCATGCTCCTGAGATGTTTGTCGGAGTTTTATAATCCTCGATACTTCATCCCCGATGAACATATGTATCACTTGTCCCAGTTAAAATTTTATGGTGAAAACGGAGTGTCCATAACCCAACACCTTTTAGATTTTTGTGACTTTGGTGAGTGCTACGAAATTGACAATGAAGGTTTGATTTGTTTTCTTTTCTTCCTCACTCTCAAAGGTCGCGCTAAGCAATGGTGCCACACATTTCCGGAAGCTTCCATCCATTCATTTGAACTCGCTAGTGAATTACAACAATATTTTCACAGGTATGATTTTCAAAACGTTTTAATAAAGTTAAATGACATCAGAATGGAACCTCAAGAACCTCTTGATGAATTTTCTATCAGATTTGTTCATTATTGTTTTGAGTTCCTTGAAAAGGATGTCGATTGGAAGTTGTTAAGTGAATATTTTAGCTATGTGATTCTCATTTCCCTTGAACAATTTCAGTCAGCAACCTAGCCTAAGCCTAGTTTTCCCTATGACGACCCGCAAGTCAACGGTTGTTCAGACTTTGAGTCTTTCACGCACCATGTCGAATCAGAGTTTGAAAACCACAGTGGCTCATTATCTCTCCCAGTTCATGAAACCTACCTTGAGCCCATTCGATGTATCCCTGGACATAGTCCTAAATCTAATTCACATACTGATTATCAATCAACTCCTATCCCGGATGCAGTCGATTCCATTACAAGGCCTGCCAGATCATTGTTTTCTCTAAATGACACGGATGCACGTGTTGAAAAGCCTTGTATGGCTAACGCCCCTGCGACTCAATCTGTTCGTTCATTATTCCTTGATTTATTTCATGATCCCGCCACACCAGTAATTTCTTCAAGACATTCAAAATTCCCTTATACTGGTATTGGTGACAATCATGAGCACGTAGATGGTGTTTCGCAATCACAGTCCAAAATCGATGAATCTTTTAAATCTGATCTGTCTCACTCGGAATCTTTAGACAACCATAAGAACGATTTCCTATCTGGGCAACTTCAATATGTCCTCTTTATTGATCCTTCCCAGTCGGTAACTCCCAGGGAGCCCAACATGCCAGGTACCCAACTTAATCAAATCGATGGTTACAGTAATCACTGCTTGTCTAAAAGCATATTCACTAATACCACTGAGGATTGTCACTCGTATCTTTTTTCCGACCATATGGAGACACCAGAATTTGATAATCCACTTTGGGAAGATTCAAGTACCTATCAAAAAATTGAAGCACTTCAACTTCTGTCGACTGTTACCCCAGGTTCTTCCGATCCTGATAAGACCCCTCAAACAACTCCAACTAGGGTTTCTCGGATTAAGGTTTCTGAAATGACAATCCCCAAGTACCATGCTCCTCCCAGCATAATCGCGTCGAATTCACCCCATCCTGGCAACTCTAAAGAATCTGATACATTGGATTATGTCAGTGCACAAACTTTCTGCCAAAGTAATTCAAAACCCACTGACATTGTTCAAATCACCACATTTCATGATCACAACAATTCGCCTGTTGGTCTCGCCAAGCAATCAAAGTTGGGAAGCCCCTCTCTCGAAGGTCCAAATTTTTTTCAAGGTGGTGAGGAATTTCAAGCTCCGCTAAATGCGGATTCGAATCCCCATACCCTTGACCAAACCCAGGAGAAATCCCAAACTAGGGTTTTCAAAGCCAGGGTTTCTGCACTTGGATGCGCAAGCACCTATAATTCGCATGGCACATGCTTATTGTTTCCATTCCATGAAACTGATCATCCTCCACACCATGATGAGGTTTCCGTTTGGTTCGACGGATCTTACCCGATGAATATACTTGCAAATAGGAAATGGCTTACCTAGCGCCCATCAGACTTGGGATTGTGCATGAATGGATGTGGGTCATTTATAAATGTTGGGTTTCAAGAACATATTTCTATGTATCAGGATGAGAGTGGAATTCAATTTGCACAATCTATTTTGGCACGTTCTTTGGTAAGTTTATGTGATCTTCTTACCGTTGCACATGCTCTGCAGGTAAGTTTTGTTGTTACTGCACAATTTCGTATGCTGGCTCTGATTACGAAAATTGTTGTTCCTGCAGGTAGGAAACTAATGCGGTGGCTGCACTGGAAAGCTGATTTCACATAGCCTGACCGCATCATTGGTTAAACTAGATTTTTAGGTGTAGGCTAGCTAGGACCTGTTAATAAAAATTCATTATTTCAAAGTTTTTAATTAGATTTACTTGCCAAATTTTTACGTTATAATTTAAAAGTGTGTTTTCTATTTTTGTTTATGATTAATATCTTAGGCATCGTCATGTTACAAGTATTTTCCACTCATTTCTTTTTCAGTTTCTGGTTGCTGCATAAATAATCACTGCTTGTATTGCACTCCTTTTCCACCTACAACTAGTTGATCGTTCTCGCACATGGCGTTGCATTGCATCTTGAGCCTCCCCTATTACATTGCATCGTACGCTCTCTTCCTTACAACATTGTTGTCATATCACCTACCACTTCATGAGCCCTCATTGCAACCCTATCACCTTGCGGTTTTGTTTTGCCCCGATGGCTGAAACAGTAACCCCATTATTTTGCGTGAGGTTGCGGTGGCTATCTCAAGAAGCAGCTTTCTCTTAGGACAGGTCATCAAAGTCGCTTTCTCAACAAGATGCCTATGAGTCTAAACTTATTTAGCTGGGGAGATACGAGCTGGTTGCTTATGGGAGACCTAATGAGCTTGAATGGCCCATACCCGTAGCCTAAGCCTTGTGCCCAGCATGGTCTTGGACATCTTAATGATCTGTTTTGCACACTTTTCCTATTGTGGTAGATGGGATGTGAAGGTTTGGCACTAGGGAAAACCCAAATCAGGATATATTTTAGTTTATGTAAAACAAGAAACAACCTCTCTTGCTCGTAAAATAAGTCGGGATCCCTCATCCGCCCATGAAGAATAAGTGCCACGAGCGCATGAAAATAAGTGCTACAAGCACATGAAACAAATAAGGGTAAAGGATCGAGAAAGGCTTCCTGCGCAGAGAGGTAATGCAATGAATCCGCCAGGGTACTGACCAGGCTCGCTGGCAGCGGAGCAACGTTTGTGATTTCTTGAAGTGACTCCGCCGGGGTACTGTCGAGGCCTGCTAGCAGCAGAGCAACACCAGAAAATTACTTTAAAAAATCCTGAAAATAATAAATCCACTGCCTTGCTCTTCACATCATCAACAACTCACTCGCGTCCATGAGCTTCCACCTTGATGTGTTCTGACAAACGAGACCTAGCTGAGGCACAAGGATTAGGTAGACCTATAAAGGCCAAAGTAATTCAAAGGGTACCCACGGAACTTGCTCAATATTCCCTTGCATCACTATCCGGACTCAGACTATTGTTGTGATATTGACAGAGATGCTGGGTTCTACCAGTGGTTCGCCATTTTTTGTAGCCGACAACACCACCCAAAATTTTGGGTATATTTAAAATTTCGGGTTCCCCCTCTGCTCGCTTAGGTGTTAAATTATTTCACCCAAACTGTAGTCAGTGACATCCCAATGACCTATCCACAGAGCCTCACGAGCTTTCTCACCATCATAATCTGATGATGTTGCTGCAATCACGCCATGTGAGGGAAGGATCACCAGCATAAGTTCGAATAAGAACTTTTCGTGCATTCAACATGTACATTAACATCCCCCTCGCCATGGGTAATTAAGCACATTTTTTAAATATGTCTCTTATGTTCGTTGGTCTCATATAATTTATCTAGGGGCACCATTCGCAAAGAATAACTGTGAACTAATTAATGTTATGTTGTTTATACAGGTCAATCCCATGACTGATAAACTCATCAATGATTGTCATGGCACTGAGGGAAATAAGATTAAGCCTCCTACACCTGAAGAGATTACTTTTCAGGAATTCAAAAATAAACTTTTGGAACCTGGGCTTGTCGATCATATTGTGGTTTCAAACAAACCTGTAGCTAAAGTTTATGTTTGAAATTCACCAAATAATTCTACCCAAAGTGAAAGCAGTGATGTAGAGATACATGTCAGACGGACCCCCTCTGGGGGTGGCAACCAACATAAGTATTCTTTTAATATTGGTAGTGTTGAATCCTTTGAGCAGAAGTTGGAAGATGAACAAGAAGCGTTGGGTATTGGTCCTCATGATTATGTTCCTGTAACATATGTTTCAGAAATGGTCTGGTACCAAGAGTTGTTGAGATTTTCACCTACATTATTGATTCTGGGGTCTCTTATTTACTTTGGGCGAAGAATGCAAAGTGGCTTGGGCGTAGGTGGACCTGGAGGCAAGGGTGGTCGTGGACTCTTTAACATTGGCAAAGCTAATGTGACGAAGCTAGATAAAATTCAAAGGACAAGGTATTATTTAAGGATGCAGCTGGTTGTGATGAAGCAAAGCAGAGATCATGGAGTCTGTGCATTTTCTTAAAATCCTAAAAGTACCAAGAGCTAGGAGCTAAAATTCCAAAAGGTGCCCTTTAATGGGTCCTCCTGGCATAGGGAAAACTCTCTTGGCAAAAGCTGTAACAGGGGAAGCAAGAGTCCCTTTTTCTTTCAATTTGTGGCTCGGATTTCATGGAGATGTTTGCTGGTGTTGGGCCTTCGAGAGTTAGAAGCTTGTTTGCTGAAACCAGGTATTCTACACCAAGTATTATCTTTATTGATGATATTAATGCACTTGGCCGAGCAAGAGGTCGTGAGGGTTAGCCAAAGCAAATGATTTTAGACGTTGTACAATTAAACCAAGGTGAAAATCATATGGTTTCAAATCCATAAGAGATCGCGGAGCAAAACTATGTGAAAACATTATAAGTGGGTGCATGTTCGATGGACCAAGGGTACGTTGTATTTTTAAGACAAGGCACAAACAATGTAGTTTCCAAACCATATAAAACAACAGTCCAACTTTATGATTAAGACATGGATCATGAACCATATGAAGACACATTTCAAATGGACTTAAATATTTCTATGGCGGATATATTAATCAAAACTTATGTTTAAAGCATGGGGCAGAGTGTATGACAAACCTATATTAACACGTCATAATAAATATGGTGCGTTACGACTGGGCGCAAAGGTTCGAAGGCGTTTTTCAACTCACGGTAAAAGTTTGGAGCAAACATATATATACAGTTGTCCAACTTTATGATTAAAGCACGGATCAGAGCTATAGGAAAATACATTGCGAATGGATTTAAACTTTTCTATGGTAGAGTTTTATTCTTTAGAGCACATATATATAATGGTCAAAAAATTCACATTCAATTCATGGAGCAGAAGGTAATGACAAACCTAGCATGGCAGCCAAAATAGTATAATAACTCCGGTGCAATAATAGTCAGAGTTGTGCGATATGCATGGTTGTAAACCGTGTTAAATCAGAACACGTGGATTCACGGTGATTTTGTGGCATGAGCCACTTAATTACATGGCCATATAACCATGAGATTATTGGAACACAAAACGGAACATCGTACTAGTCTACAGTGGGAATGTATAATAGCTACAGCACAATAACAGTCAAACGAAACGTAGAGTTTTAAAATCACGATCCATGACCATTTGTAAACGGTGCAGAGTTACGTTTTGCTGGAGGAGGTTACCATACGCACGATTGTAAAATCATTTCATCAAAAAACACCATAATCAATGCCATAGTGATCTTCCATGTGTCCACAGTGAGCTGGACAGAACGATTCCATATCCTTCATGTCGCGTTACATGGACGCAGGTTTCCCATGCATGCTGCCATGCATGAACATTAATTACGCTGCTACACGTAAATGGAGGTTTCTGATCAAAAAGGGTGCTAATACACAGCTTTTCAGGGATCATTTAGCTCTGCGCCCAACATGCAAGGATATGATAGCCGTTACATCGCTCAACTCTGGCATGCGATGACAACACTCGACATGATCGTTTTTCATATGGGAAGAAGTTTGAATCCCTTCGATTATGGTTTCTTTAGCACAAAAAATAAGAACTCTGAGAAAATAAGCATTCTCTGCAACACGCTGCATCCAGTGCAACCTCCATTCCCTGTTAGTCCGAAATGCTTCCAACTACTTCTCCAAGGCACCAAAGAAGTGACAAATCAAGCGCCCTTTTATCGTGATGTTGAAGGAGATCGTGCGACCTAGTAGTGAACATAATCTTGACGATATTTATTTTGTGGTGTGAATGGTGCATGAGGATTTGGAAGACGCTATAAATTCTAGAAATCAAGCATACGAAAGCAGTAGCCACCAATCAGCGGCTCCCTTAAATGTTTAGTTGACTATGAACCAGTTATTGAGGGCCCTTTAGTATTTTCATTCTGGGAATATGCTCCATGGCAATTTGAAGCCCCAAAATATTCTTGCAACGAAGAACCAGATTGTAAAATATGTGACTTTGGTCTGGCTGGAATATTACAAGAACTTGGAATGAGTCACAGGGTCATCGCCAAAAAACTATAGACCTCCGGAGTTGTTTCTGAGATGCACGGGCAATCGTTTTCATTACAGCCCCGTTGTTGATGTATGGTCGATGTGTTGCATTTTTGTAGATTTTTTGCTCCAAACACCAGCATCGTCATTGGTTTTGCAGATGTCAAGCGGCATAGAAACTTTATAGTGAAGATTTCCCACACAATTACTGGCCCCGACGATGAAGATCTCTCAGATATGATTGCCGATGCAGAGACCCGCCGGTTGGTAAAAAAGGTCGATTGCCTCCTACTCCTTTGCTTCTGTTGAGCAGAGTATTTGTGGACGTAGCAGACAAATGAGATGTGGATCTAGTAGAGAGAATGTTTGTATGTAATCCGTAGAAAAGAATTAGTGCAGCAGAAGCACTAAAACATGACTACGTGGCCGAGATTACAGTGGATGTGCTTACCGAAAAGCTAAATCTAAAGCCTGATGAGGTTGAAAGTTTGCAATACCTGACTTCTCCTTGGATCGATATATTTTGGCATTCGACCCTCGTGGGAAGTGAGAGAAGGGTCCAGATAGTGTGAATTTCCGACTATGCGACCGCAACCCAAGTCGCGGGGTCGAAACAATTGCTACTAGCCAAGAGATGCGACCTCACTCGAAGTGCGACTATGCGACCTCTCTAAGGTCGCAAGCTCGCTGATTGTGCGTTCACTAGAGGCTGCGACCCATTAAATATATGCACAATCGTTCATATATTGCCTACAGAACAGGACTATACAGGGGTCCAAGCTAATCATTAAAATCCCTTGATGTTATTTGTCAATATGCTCCTTATGCATCTGTGTTTTCTTTTTATTGTATCTTTATTTTTTTTTCAACATGCATAAAAATATTTATGTGGGTGAGGCTAATGAATAATCTAATATTCTTACATGCAGGTAACATGAGGAGATTATGATGACGACCCAGAAAAGGAATTTTGTCACTTACCTAGAAAATTTTGGTTCATGTGGCGGGAGCTAAGACTATCTCGACAGGAGAAATGTAAAAGGGATAAAACCCCAGGTCGCAGATTTCTTCAGGTCGTCGGGTCGCGGAGTCATGTTCCATGCCAAACGCTTGACTACGCGACCTAGCAACCCAGCGACTGGGTCGCAGGTTGCAAATTTATGAAGGTCACAGGTCGCACATCTGCCGAGGTCGGAGGCCGCACATCTGTCGAGGTCACAGGCCGCACATCTACCGAGGTCGCAGGTTGCATATTTTCCGAGGTCGCAGGTCACATATTGCCTGAGGTTGCAAGTCACTGATCTTCCCGAAGTCGCAGAGGTCTCCAGGTCACTAAGTCTCATCCCCTATTAAATGTCTGACGGTGTGACCCAGCGACCCAGCGACTAGGTCACAAGGTCGCAGAACCCAGTCAGGTCGCAAGGTCGCAGAACAGACTGGGTCGCAAGGAAGCCCAATAGTCAAGAAAGTGAAAAGTCAGGGAGTCCAAAGGGCAAGCTTTGCTCTATAAATGCTTCCTTCGGGAACTTGTAATTGATCTTTTGTTTGGGACTTGAGTTGAGTACATTGTATTACCAAAGGATTATACATTTAAGAATTAATACAAGCATTTTGAAAAATCCCTTTGTGGATCTGGTGTTGTCTTATGTATGAGCATTTTTGAGTATTATGTTTTCAGTTTCTGAACATCTTTAGATTAAGGGAACTGTATCTTCAATTCACATCACAGTTGCATAACAGTTTGTTGAGTATGTTAATGGTGGTTGAGTTTATTTCACTTTCTTAACGAACTCTGATGGCTTTGTTTATTAGCATTTGTGTTACCATTTAAAAATTTTAGGAAGTGAAGGGTGTTCTTGCTATGAGGAATTTTTTCCTTTGTGGTCAGAACAGTTTACAAGCATGATCCTAATGAAGTGTTGTTAACAACACTTCCTTCGGTCTTCATGATTTATTATTTCCTCTTGCTACTCATAGTGTTGCATGTACATTTAATGCATCAATCATATGTCTTGTATCATTTGATTAGGTGTGTATCCATTGTTTTATAGAGTTTAAGTGAGACCCAAAGAAAGGAGAAATCAGCAGTAGCCGGACCCACACCCCGGACGGGATCCCTATTCCAAACGGTTCAAGGTCTAATTGGGACCTTTTACCGGGGAGATCTCCTGCTATTGGCTAGATAGATTTTCCTGTCAACACGCCCATACATAACCCTTGCAACTATGTTTCACAGTGCTCACAAGCCTTGGACAACTAATCACACTTCCACGATAAATTCAATCGATCCCGACGGACATGATCTATCATTAGATCTTTAACTGTTATAGATTCAAATACTCTCATCGAGAACACACATATAATCAAGGCACATACAATCAAGACACGATAGTGACAAGAAAGCCGCTTTCTTCAATGACACACAATATTCGTTAACCAGAGTTAAACACCCACCATGATTTCTCAACAGGGTTTCACTTTTAACTTCATACGCAGAGACTCATACTATACATAATTACATAGAATAATCATCAAACGCACGAACATGCAAGGTATTCCCCACACAGAGTTTAACAACAAATGTGTAGTTACACTGAGATAATTCCTTCACATGATTCGACCAAGAAGACATAAGTCACACATGTAACTCATAAACAATTCTTCATAAACAGGTATATATATATACATACATGTACAGGTGATAAATCTCAGCTAATTCTTACAATTTCATGACAGGACAGATATTCAATTCGGTGGCAATTATCCCCCTATTCTGTTGCTGAAGAGGTTCTCTACCTCTCTCTGACTCCCTGATTCTTTCTCTCTCTCCCTTTCTCATCTAACCTCTTCAGGGTTACATTTATACAAACAGTTCAGCAACTCTTAGCATTCCAATTCCTGAATCTAGACTCAATAACTGAATTAATCCTAAACTAACTCTTCGTATTCCTATCTCCACCAACTTCTCATGTTCTCAAAATGACTTGAGGATAATTACAATTTCCTACCAAAACATTAAAAATATTAATATTTACAAGAAATTCAAAGAACATGGGACCCCCTATGTCTACTTTATGTACAAGTAACTTTCGAGCCTAATGCCCCTGCATCAAATATGGCTTGATAGGGTCAACATCCACCTTGAGAAAATCCTCCACAAGGAAACAAAGACAACTAAATGCTCAGAAACATGTCTAACAGGTATATCACAGGAAACAAGGTCTATAGCATTAAATTCAAGCAATTATGAGAGAAACATAAGCAAAACATAACCAAGCAAAAGGAAGGAGAAAAGCTTGAAATCCTTTTTGAGGCATCCCTCATTTCTTAGCACACTCCATCAGGCTTCCATAGGACAATTTTGGAGAAATTTCGAGAAATTTTTGAATTTTTGGGGTTTTTACAACTTTTGATAGTTTTAACACAGCTAGACTACCAGGAGCACAATGCCCTAGGCGTTGTGCTTCTTCTAGGAATCTCTAAATGAAAAACCAAGTGTACCATTGGATTCACAAGGAAAAAATCAGTAAGGTTAGGCACTTTTCTAAGAAAATTTTGGCAAACTGGCAGGGGAAAACTTTTAAAAACACTAAAAAAATAATGTTTCTGCCCTCTTTTTCGGTTAGGCGCTAGCCTCCTGACCAGCCTTAGGAGATTGAATTTTTGAAGGGTCAAATCTTATATTTTTTGGAAAAAAAGGACTGTTTTGGAAAATAGATAGGACATGCTTTCCAATGAGCTATCCTGAGCTCAATTTGGACATCAGAAACCTCTTCAAAAGTTGACCTGAAGATGGCGTTGTGCTCCTAACACTGATGTTACGCTCCTAACACTAGCACTGTGCTTATGACCATTCTCTGTTTTTTCTGATTTTTTCCAGTTTTCTCAGTTTCACCATGGAAAATCATGTTTTTACCAATGTAATTGATGGATGTAGATGTAATAATGATGTTTTTAATTTACCTATGGATAAATACATTAGGTAAAAAATTTTGTGAGGATTGATGAATCAATTTCACTAATGTTAGGGATGAGTCACTTTGACGTCCCTACACTCAAGGTTTGCAGTTCAGAATTTTGTGGATCAGCTCCACAACTCATGGATTTAACCCCTGAGGTTGGGAAAAATTGTTTCATGCCTATATCTTTCATTTCTTGACTCATTTCCCAGGTTGGATGCTAATGTATTGATCAACAACACTAGTGTATTTGTATTTTGGCAGGAATATATTGGATGAGTTATGGCTATTCTTTTGGAATTCAGGTGGTACTATACTTTGGAAAAGTTTCTTCTTCTATTTCATATGTATGAATGTTTTATACTTTCCATGTTTATGCGAGTTCTATGATATGTTTGATTCTCAATTTTGATAAGAAGAATACATCTTTTATGCTTTGTTTTCGGAGAATAATCATAATTTGTTTCATTTCTTCAGTTTAAAATGAATTCATGTACTGTCATGTTTTTTTTATCACCTCACTAGTTTGATTCATCTCACCTTAGAACCCTAAAGTGTTAGAGTTCTTGCCTACCTTGCCCCATTAGATGCCTCCAATTTTGATCTTATTTTCGCTGAACTAGTTACCTCTTTGACCTAATTCACTCATACAACACTCAAATCAACCAATCATAACACTTGTGCTACTATACCTAGCCTAAAACCTAATTGATCCAACCCTCTTGGCTGTGATTCCTTGGAGAGATCCGTCTCTTGCCTCGTAGGGCTAGCTACTTTGTGAGAGCTTGGTCTGTAGTTACCTTTTCTGGTTTCTTCTCAACCTTGGAGATCTGGTGGAGTGTTAACATCTTGGCGACCATACTAGGGGGAAAGTGACAGATCTTCCCCGAGACAAAAATTATCAGATTTTAAATCTAGTTGTTGATGGTGGACAATAGTTAGATGCATATGAAGGTTGAATCATTCACCTGGCGACTCCAGTTTCAAATAATCCAAAGGTTCACAATTTCCATGGCGACTCCACTTTTCAAGAACCAATAGTTTGAAGATATTCTTAGTGATCTCACTATTTTCAAAATGGATTCAATTGCTTGAAGGTATGATCCTATGAATCGAGCTCATATTCTTGGTTTTCCAAACCATATTCCTTGTATAGATTGGCAATTAGGACTGTTAAAATTTAAGGGTAAGGACGGAGAATATGCTAGTTTGCATTTGGTCAAATTTCATTTTCATATTCATAGACTAAAGATCGAGTTTCCTGAAGATTTTCTATTGAAGATGTTTATGGCTACTTTCGAGGAAAAAGCGATATCATGGTATGCGAGTTTACCATCTGCTAGTTTATATTCTCTAAAGGAATTTAATTCAATTTTGTTTCAACATTATCAAAGCTCTAATTATTCCTTGTCGATGAGTGATAGTTGTTGTGAGATCTCTAATAATTTCATTGAGTTTCTTGAAAATTTGTATGGGGATGAAGAGTGTCTAGATGATGAGATCATAGAAGCCCTATATGATTTTTCCTCGCAACAAGAATCATTAGCTTCCTCCTTAGATGAAAAATACCAAGACCAAGAAAGAGAAATTCCTATTCCTAATCTTGAAAATGAAAATCATCAACCCAATGTTAACCGCAATAAAACTCAAGTTTCTCCTTTGTCTGAAGATGAGATAGATCAGCTACTGAACAATCATGTTACAACCCAAGATAATGCAGGTTTGCAATATTCACATAGTTAAGAATGTGTTAGTGAAACTTATTCTATCATTGAAAATGAAAATATAAGTTTAAATGATGACAATCATGAAACATATGAAACTATACAAGAAGTTGTTGTGAGTAAGCCAATTTGTGATGATGATTTCCTGCAAGGAGATTAGCTAACAGAGACTGTTGTCTTTTATGAAGAGGATACAACTGTCAAGTTTAACAATATTGAAAAATGTTTTATGTTCAAGGATGATTTAGACTATGAATTTTAGGAGTATGAGCCTAAGATAGACAACATGCAAGTGATAGGGTGAGAGTTTCTCGTGCTTCAGGAATCTGCAACCAACACTCAGATAGAAGAAAGTCATACTTCCCAATGCCCTCCTATGGATCAACAACCAAGTGTTCTTTCATATCAGAATGAAGAGTGCTCTTGTGTTTTTGCTGGATCTCAAGATAAGGTAGCATTTCATATTTTTGAAGATCCTTTTACTGATTTGGTACAGTTAGTAGGGAATATGTATTTTCTTGTTTTCATGGACCAGAAGCACATGTTCAGTAGACACTCTAAGTTGTCTAGTTTTTTTTTTTTTTTTTCTCGAGGAGACTGAGAGCAGAATCCAAGTAAGTATCCATCTGCTGGATTGGTTACACTGGAAGGATCACTTCACATGATTCTACATATGTCTTTAGCAGGTAGGTGTTTTTCATCAGGACTTGAAGCCCTCAAGTCTCGGTGATATGCTACCATTAATAAGTTTAGTAAGTTTTTTATTTCATTCAGTCCAGTATTGCGTTAGTTTATCGAGTCTAGTTTTCAGCATTCAGTTTTTTTTTATCTTTTGACTCCATGCCCAATGGATAGGCCACTTGGTCTATGGTGTTCTTGGCACCTCTAAGGAGCTACCATCCCCAGCTGGAGCCAATGCTAGTTTAAGTTTTTGCATCCTTCCACCAGCGACCAAATTAACTCTTTGATGTCATGTTAGGGGTCCCATTCTGATTTTTTTGTCATTCCAGTAGGTCATGAAAACCTTTGGTCACTAGGTGCAGATTGAAATCAAGTTTCACGCTTTAAAAAAAAATCATCACTTGCTGGCTCATTTCATCACTATGCTGAGTGTCCATCAATTATGATTTTTTATCACCTTTTCAGTCATTTCACCATGAATTTCATTCAGTTAGGGTTTCCATTAGGTCTTATTTTTTCCAAGGTCCATTAAAACATAATTTTCCTTGCATTAAATACCAACAAGCAAAAGGGTGACCAATAAATTCACTTTACTATGTAAAGTTGAAATGTAATATTTCGAATTTATTCCATTATGTAATTTTCATTTCATCATGTAATTTTATGTTTTCTTAATATGTAATAAGTTCATGGTTCCAAGATAGCTGTCAACTCAAAGGTTTCATGTGCTAAGAAAGCTCAAAAGTTTCAAATTCTAAAGTGTTCTCAATGCATCAAATGATCAATCTCCAAATATCATAAACAAAATTGAAAGGTAAAGATTTCAAAGTTTAAAGTGAATGAGAAGATGAAAAGTGGGTGCCAAAGGAAAATTCATTCAAAACATCAAGTATAAAGGCCATCAAAAGATAAATATAGCAATCATTTATTGTCCCAACCATCAGGCTCATACTCCCTCAACTCGAAAAAACAATTTGCAGGATCAAAATTCAAAATTTGGGTGGCGTTGCACTCCTAGAGGTTAGGCTCTGCGCTCCTAGAAATAGCACTGCACTAATAGAGAAAGGAGTTGTGCTCTTGGCAGTTAGGCACTGTGCTCCTAGAACTGGTGCTCCGCTCCTGGCCAGTTTCATTCATAGCCTTCAAAAATTCATGAAATTGCTCCAAACCACCAAAAAAGGGTTTCTCCACCTCAATACAAGTAAGAAACATCATTTGTCCCCTCCTATCATTTAATTACAGGAATTTTTAGGTTTAAAATGGGCCTCCTAAGGAAATTATAAAATAATATTGGAAATAATAAAATTAGATTTGATTACATCATCAAATTTTAGAGGGAAAAAATAAAAAAATACTTTTTCAACTTGTATTTTCAACTTATATACTTATGGGTTTGCTCAAATTTAGAGCAAGAACACTCTTTGGATGTATAATTTTATTCCTCATCCAAGGAGTGTATATATATATATATATATATATATCAAATTTTTGCATCAGTGTGCATCATAAACTCAAAGAATATGTTTGTTTCTGTTACATCCCGAGACACCATGTCTCTCAAAATATGAAGATATAAAACCTAGGTGTCTAATTGGTGTGATGCTCATAGTAGCATGTCACTACCCATACGAGCCGCCTTGATAAGTGGTGAATGCGGCTTGGTACCCCTACTGTATGTCTCTGGTAGGCACGAGGAACATTTTCGAATCATGCATATTTAGGGAACCCATGTGTGATTCCCTCTAGGTTGCGCACGATCTCCTCCTCCTTGCCTCCCTCGCCATGAGGTTCAAAATCGCAAGGGATTCGCCTTGCTATTGGAGACATGCCTATGGGTATCTCTAGGCCAACATTTGCAAGTGCATGTATTTAATGTCAAAACATGCATAATTTAAAAAAAAATCATAACACTCATGAAAATTAAAAAATGAGTCTTACCCAAACCTTCATCCCAATCCTCTCCCTCTGGGAGTGGGAGGTTCGGATCACCAGTAAAATATGTACCATAGTAGGGCCAGTCCTCCATGACAATTAACTGTTGGTTGAGCCAATCAAATAACTTCGGTGTCCAAGACATCTGTTGGCCGCCCCCTGCCCTTGGCATCAGAGTTGCCCATCGGGCCATCCCTAGTTTTCTCACTGGTGGTGTCGGGACTATGACCTCCTGACACTGGAATATTAGTAGTCATTCCAGGAAGAACAATACCAGGATAGACTTATAACCGAATTGCTTCAATTTGGTCTTCTTGCACTTTGTTAACTGGTGTTTCATATTTATTTTCACAACCTCTGCCCAGTTGTAGATGGTTGGTGTCAAGCAGTCTACAATAAGAAGTAGCTATGTCTTTGTGGCTTCATACAGTTCTTGTGATCCTGCAGCTCGTGTGATGGTATGTAGCACTACTTTTAGTTCCATGTATGGGATAGTCTGGATATCAAATCTCCCACTTCTTGATACCTTTCGTGCCCCTGGGCATACCCTATCAATTACTATGGACATTCTCTCCATGCAAGGCTGAGTGGCGGTTAGGATTGGTGTTGCTCCCCTCCGCGATAGTACTGTTATGAAGCAGACATTAGAAACATCAATCTCAAGTTCCTGATCTCGAAGGATGAATTTTTCTCGATTCTCATCCCATATGCTGATCAAATACTGTAGCAGCTCTGGTTGAGCTTGGAGACACGGTGTCAAGAAGAAATTATTTAGTCCATAGTCTTTGAAATCTTCCATGCATCTCTCATTTTCCATGCCAAGCTCATCCTCTTCGCTGTGTTCCCATTCTTTCCATTCAATTACCATACCTGCAAACATGTTCATATGGATAGTATTATCTATTTTAGAATCTTGGATTTGTAAAAAATGGGTCTTTAACCTGCATTTTTTAAACAAAAATCGTGTGCGCGGTTGGCGCGACTGTTTCTCAAACAGTTGCACCAATGGGCGCACCCTAGTTCAGAAAAATGGGTGATTGGCATGAGTCCGTGCCCGAAACTTGCGCCAACTGCTGTGCCCTAAAATTTACATTTCCTCCCCCATAAATCAAAATTGAGGCTTTCAGGAAGTAAAACAAGACTTAAATCGAAGGGAAGGATGTCGACTCTTACCTGGAACTGACGGATTTGAGATTGGTCGGTCGGATCGTCCGCAATCGTTGCCGCAAGATCACACTGTAAAATGGGTAAATATTGCTCCATAAGAGGTAAAAAGTGAAAAGTAATTATTTTTACCGTTTTTGGAATTTTATAACTTTTCACAACCCTAATTAGGTTTTAAGACATATTTTTCGATTATTTTATTATATTATTTTCAAGAAATGGGTTTTACACGTATCTCTTCTACATCGACAGGTTTTCAAGCCATAGTGATGAAGTAATGAGTTATATTTTATACAGTTTCGGACTCGGTAAAAAAATGAAAAAGTCACTATTGGAGTCATCTTTTAGCTTTTTTCTAAATCTCTAAAATTGAAAATATTGCCGAGACTCTTGTCATTTTGAACTCGTTAAATGGCTGCAAAGCGATATCTACCTAGTATACGTTTACCCCTTTTTCGGGCTGGGATGGATTATTTACAAAAAAGGAATACCTTAGCCTATCGTGACTAAGAGGTTCTTTTAGATATTGTTTTCTACCTTTTCGGATATGAGAGACTATTTACGAAAAGGGCCATGCTGGAGTTTTCCTTTCTTCCTTCTTTTCAAACTCTTTAAACACGAAAAGATGTCGAGTTCTCCCTTTGTCAAACTTGTTAAATCCTGATGACATTGGACTTCGTCACTATGACGTTACTCGAGTTCCTCCTTCTTAAGGTTTGTAAAATTTACTAGGTTGGATTTGTCCGAAGGAAAAACTTACATTTCAAGCATATGATATCCCCTTCAAGCTTGTTTTAAAAAATAATTTGGGTACTCTCTAGAAATGGTGGGGGAAAATGGAACCAATTTTTAGTTATATTGGCAGTATGTCGCTCTTGAACATGGCACTTGTCAGCATTCGTGTCGGGTTGGGGACATCTCATTTATTCATTTTTGCCTTCATGGGTTTGGGTAATCTCTTTTGACCTCTCATATACTCTTTTCCACGTCATCATGACCTCAGATCCCTTGATGTCAAATACTTCCAAATCCAGTGTCGTGTCGCTGATATGTTCAAGAGAAGTTTGCCTCTGCATTTTTCAACCTCCCTCTGATTCTCTGTTGGTCCTGATTCACTATCATCATGTTCATATTTCTCGTGTCGATGATGTGGGAAATATTATGGCCCTCCTTCAACCAGCTCACTTCCTATCGACTTCATCTCATTATCTAGGAATCTGATCTAGAGACTCCCTTCTGGTACCTTGGAGCCTGCATGCCTCAATGGTAGGTTCTTCGCATTCAACGCAAGGTTCACATCATTGGTCTTCGATAGAGTGATTCTGCGGGTGTTCGATGTCAGATCCTTGTTCACATTTCATGGATTGTACCTTTCATACCTTGAGGGCCATTGTCATTGTTATTGGTTTCTCTCACGTTTGTTAACAACTTCCATCATTGGATGGTAATCAGACGATTTTCTTGCATGTTCGACTTCAGTTCATATATTTGCATGTTTGAATTTGTACTTGTTCGAGTCGAGATGGAGCGCAAGACCCTGGGTTTTTTCTGATAAAATCCAAGCTGTGGGTTCTTGTGGATTATCATGACTCATTGCATGACTCTTTTAATTGGATGGATGTGACCATACCTGATTCTATTTGTTGATCCTTGCTGCTGGATGGCTATGTCCATACTTTTGATCTTAGTTTTTATGCACTCTATTATGGATGGCTATGCCCATACTACGTGTTCATGTATCAGATATATCATTTGTATTTTTAATTATAGTTTTTCTGACAACGGTGTTTAGTTTGAACACGTTCTCGTAAAGCATTTCACCCCTCCCTTTTTCTTGGACCTCATGATTTAGGGGGAATCTATTACATAGCATTTTTTCACTGTCCCTGCAATCCCCATCTCGCCCATTGGAGGGTCATTTCTGTGATCAATAAGTAGTTTCATTCCTTGCAAAGACCATCATTGCATCCCATTACATGAGATAAATATTCCTTCTGTTGGCAATTCCCCAAGCAGAGACTAAAAAACCTTTGTTTTTGCCTTGGTGCGAGTAGTCAGTTCTTCCCTCGTGCCGATCAGGAAGATTAACATTGGGACCCACGCCAGTTGGTGCTCTGTCTCAGTTAGCCACTCACACCAAGCTATTTATGGAATGTTTTTTAAAAATAGAGGCGGAGATTCCACTCCAACAACTTCGAGGATGAGTCATTGGGAGTGGTTGGACTAAATAACCACAGAATCCCTCTAGTTTATGGTTTCCACCTCTTATGGGAACCTCCTAAAGGATAGGCCTCCCTCCCACCTTTGTATGGATCCTAACCTCCTCCTTTTCCTCTATAAAAAGAAGCTATCTCTCCTTGCATAAGCTAGATGAACATGGAGAATTGAGTACACTATAGCTGAATTGTTGAAGAGATAGAACAAGGAAGAACTTCGTTGAGAAAGCTTAAGCCCATGCCTTCATCCCGTCTGAATCCCTTGATGATTATCTAAGACACTCTTCAGCTGAACCCCGTTGGAGGAGACTGCGAAGTCAAAGCTTTGGTTGTACCTCTTCCTTCTATCAATACATACACGTGACTATTGTTTGGTTCCCATTTTGTGTTATGTCATTTTTTTAATGCAATATGATTAGCCCTCTTTGACTGGCTAGTAGTTATGAATGAAGTTATTATGTCGTATGCTATTCTTGTTTGCTAATCTATGTGCAGGTATCTGAGCATGCTTGTAGAATAATTGTGACTTGTCGAGGCAGGAGCGAGAGGCCACCACCACTACAGCGACGACGAAAACATTGGATTCCAGGTAGGTCGATCTACCGTGTCCTCTTTTCATTTAGTAATTAAGAATCAAAACTCTAGCATGTATCTTTATTTCTAGACCCACTCTAGGGCTAGAGGGATCAACACTATCTGCAGAGGGGATTTACCTTCTTAACAAAAGTGTTAAATCTCTCATTCAAATTTTCAAAGTGTTTAAGCTAAGAAACCCTAGATTTATTTCCTACAACCCTAAATTGTTCCCTAAACCCTTCATTCCCTTCCCATATCACATTAAATTCTAATTCTATCCCTAAATCACTAAATCCTTGTCCCAAAAATACATTTACCAAAGCCCTAGATCCTAGACTACAAATATTCTAGGCATCTTCGCCTATACCTGTAACAATTTCCCCATCTCATTTCCCTAAGTATTTTAATCCCATATTAGTCCCCTAAGTTCCCTAGCCCCCTTCCCTATTCCCCTAGTTTTTCATACTCCCATGCCCACTCCCTAAACCTATTTTCCACTCCCCTTTCCCTTCCCAACAAAAAGAGGTAAATCCATGATGCCACTTGACGCTCCAGATCAAGATGACATCCAAAGAAGCAGAACAAGACTAAAGAAAGGGGTCTTCAGAGGGCTTTACAACATCAGAAGATTGAAGATGAAAAAATCACTTTTGAGGAGAGGATTGCCAAGGAGGTTGAAAATGACAAAGAGATATGGCTTGATAGGTTCAACATCCATCTTGAGAAACTCCTCCACAAGGCAAAAAAATACAAAAAAAATGCTCAGAGACATGTCTAACGGGTATAACACAAGAAACAAGGTATGTAGCATTAAACTCAAGCAATTGTAGGAGAAACACAAGCAAACCCTAGCCAAGTAAAAGGAAGGAGACAAGCTTGAAATCCTTGTTGAGGCATCCCTCATTTCTTAGCACACTTCATTAGGCTTCCACTAGACAATTTAATATTTAACTTTTTCCTTGTAGCTGGCAACCCTTTAGGCATTGTGATTCTTCTAGGAGGATTTAAATGCAAAACCAAGTGTGCCATAGGATTTAGAAGGAAAAAATAAGTTAGGTTAGCCACTTTGGTAACAAAATATGGGCAAACTGGCAAGGGAAAAAGTAAAAAAACACTCAAAAAATCATGTTTCTGCCCTATTTTTAGTTAGGTGTTGTGCTTCTGATCAGTATTGGGAGATCTAATTTTTGGAGGGTCAAACCTTATCATTTTTGGAAACCACTAACAATTTTTAAAACTAGATAGGATAGTCTTTCAAATGAGCTATCCTGAGCTCAATTTGGACATCAACAACCCCTTCAAAAGTTGACCTAAAGATGGTGCTGGGCTCCTGACACTAACGCTACGCTCATAACACTAGCACCACGCTCCTCACACTGGCATTGTGCTCCTCACACTTCTTTGTTTTTTCTGATTTTTCCAGATTTCTCAGTTTCACCATGGAAAATCATGTTTTTACCAATGAAATTGGTGTATGTAAATGTAATATTAATGTTTTTAAGTTACCTAGGGGTAAATACATGAGGTAAAACTCTTTGTGAGGATTGATGAATCAGTTTCACTAAAGTTAGGGATGAGTCAATTTGACCTCCCTACACTCTAGGTTTACAGTTCAGACTTTTGTGGATCAGCTCCACAACTCATGGATTCGACCCCTAAGGTTGGGAGAAGTTGTTTCATGCCTATATATTTCATTTCTTGACTCATTTCCCAGGTTGGATGTTGATGTGTTGATCAGAGACATTATTGTATTCAAATTTTGGTAGGAATATATTAGATGAGTTGCAGCTATTCATTTGGGATTCATGTGGTACTGTACTTTGGCATAGTTTCTTCTTCTGTTTCATATGTATGAATGTTTTGTACTTTCCATGTTCATTCCAGTTCTATGATATGTTTGATTCTCAAGTTTGATAAGAAGAATACGTCTTTTATGCTCTGTTTTGGGAGAATCATCATAATTTGTTTCATTTCTTCAGTTTAATAAGATTCATGTACTGTCATGCTCTTTTTAGCACCTCACTGGTCTGATCCATCTCACTTTAGAACCCTAAAGTGTTAGAGTGATTACCTACCTTACCCCATTAGATGCCTGCAATTTTGATATTATTTTCCCTGACCTAGTTACCTCTTTGACCTAATTCACTCATAAAACACCCAAATCAACCAATCAAAACCCCTGTACTAATATGCCTAGCCTAAAACCTAATTAATCCATCCTTCTTGGTTGTGATCCCTTGGAAAGAGGCCTCTCCTACCTAGTAGGGCTAGCTACTTGGCGAGATCTTGGTCTGTAGTTACCTTTGCTAGTCTCTTCTCAGCCTTGGAGATCTGGTGTAGTGTTAACATCTTGGTGACCATAATGGGGAGAAAGTGACAGATCTTCCCCAAGATGAAAATCATCAAAGTTTAGATCTGGTTGTTTATGGTGGAAAATAGTCATATGATATGAAGGCTGGATCATTCACCTGGCAACTCTAGTGTCGAGGAATCCAAAGGTTCGGAATTTTCATGGTGATTCCACTTTTCAAGAAACAGTAGTTTGAATATATTCTTGGTGACCTCGTTGTTGTCAAAATGGATTCAATTTCTCGAAGGTATGATCCTATGAATCGAGCTCATATTCCTGGTTTTCCAAACCGTATTCCTTGTATGGATTGGAAATCAGGACCGTTAAAGTTTAAGGGTCAGGATGGAGAAGATGCTAGTTTTCATTTGGTAAAATTTCATTTGCATATTCACAGACTAAAGATCAAGTTTCCTGAAGATTTTCCGATGAAGATGTTTATAGCTATCTTGGAGGAAAAAGAAAGATCATGGTATGAGAGTTTACCATTTTCTAGTTTATATTCTTTAAAGGAATTTCATTCAGTTTTCTTTCAAATTTATCAAATCTCTAATTCTTCCTTGTCGATGATTGATAGTTTTTGTGAGATCTCCAATAATTTCATTGAGATTCTTGAAAATTTGTATGGCGGTGAAGAGTCTATAGATGATGAGATCGTAGAAGTTGTATGTGATTTTTCCTGCCAACAAGAATCAGTAGCTTCCTTAGATGAAAAAGAATAGGACCAAGAAAGAGAAATTTCGATTCCTAATCTTGAAAATGAAAATCATCAAGCTAATGTTAATTGATATAAAACCAAAGTTTCTCCTCTGGCTGAAGATGAGATAGATAAGCTATTGAACAGTCATGTTACAACCCAAGATAATGCAGCTTTGCAATGTTCACATAGTCAAGAATGTGTTAACGAAACTTCTTCCATCATTGAAAATGAAAATCTGAGTTTAAATGATGACAACCATGAAACAGATGAAACTCTACAGGAAGTTGTTGTGAGTAAGCCAATTTGTGATGTTGAATTCCTGCAAGGAGATCGGCTAACACAGACCATTGTCTTTATTGAAGAGGATAAGGTTGTCATGTTTAACAATCTTGAAAAATGTTTTATGTTCAAGTATTATTTAGACTATGAATTTGAGGAGTATGAGCCTAAGAGAGACAACAAGCAAGTGATAGAGCCAGGGTTTCTTGTGCTTCAGGAATTTGCAACCAACACTCGGATAAAATAAATTCATACTTCCCTATGCCCTCCTATGGATCAACAACCAAGTGCTCTTTCAAATCAGAATGAAGAGTGTGCTTGTGTTTTTGATGGATCTCAATACAAGGTAACATTTCATATTTTTGAAGATCCTTTTATTTATTTGCTACAGTTAGCAGGGAAGATGTATTTTCTTGTTTTCATGGACCAGAAGCACATGTTCAGTAGACACTCGGAGTTATCTAGTCTTTGTTTTTTCTTCCTGCTCGAGGAAAGTGAGAAAAATTCAAGTAAGTAGCCATCTTCTGGATTGGTAACAATGGAAGGATCACTTCACATGATTGTACATATGTCTTCAATATGCAGGTGGTTGTCATTAGGATTTGAAGCCCTCAATTCTCGGTGATATGCTACCATCAATAAGTTTAGTAAATTTTTTATTTCAGTCAGTCCATTTTTGAGTTAGTTTATCGAGTCAAGTTTTCAGAATTCAATTTTATTTTAGCTTTTGACTCCATCCCAATGGATAGGCCACTTGGTCTACGTTGTTCTTGGCACCTCCAAGGACCTACCATCCCCAGCTCGAGACAATGTTAGTGTCAGTATTTGCATCCTTCCACTAGTGATCAAATTAACTCTTTCATGTCATGTTATGGGTCCCATTTTGAATTTTTTTTCATTCCACTAGGTCATGTAAAAATTTGGCCACTTGGTGCATATTTAAATCAAGTTTCACTCATTTCAAAAAAAAATCATCACTTGCTAGCTCATTTCATCACTATGTTGAGTTAGGGTTTCCATTAGGTCTTAGGGTTTTCAAGGTCCATTAAAACATCATTTTCATTGCATTAAAGACCAACAAGTAAAAGTGTGACCAATAAATTCACTTTACCATGTAAAGCTGAAATGTAATAAGTTCATGGTTCCAAGATAGTTGTCAACTCAAAGGTTTCATGTGCTAAGAAAGCTCAGAAGCTTCAAAGTCTAAGTGTTCTCAATCAATCAAATGATCAATCTCCAAATATCAGAAATAAAAGTGAAAGGCAAAGATTTCAAATTTTAAAGTGAATGAGAGGATGAAAAGTGGGTCCCAAAGGAAAATTCATTCAAATCATCAAGTATAAAGCCCATGGCAAGACAAAGAAAGCACTCATTTTTTGTCCCAACCATCGAGCTCACACTCCCTCATCTCGAAAAATCATTTTTCAGGGTCAAAATTCAAATTTTGGGTGGAGTTACTCTCTTGGAGGTTAGGAGTTGCGCTCCTAGAACTAGCGCTACACTCCTGGTAGTTAGGCTCTACGCTCCTAAAACTGGTGCTGCACTCCTCTTTAGTTTCATTCACAACCTTCAAAACTTTGGTCGATTACTGCAAACCACCAACAAAGGGTTTCTCCACCTCAATACAAGTAAGCAACATCATTTGTGCCCTCCTTGCATTTCCCATTTGTAGATTTAAAGTGTTAAATCACTCATTCAAATTTGCGAAGTTTTTAAGCTAAGAGACCCTAGATTTCATTACTATAGCCCTAAATTGTTCCCTAAACCCTACATTCCCTTCCCATATCACATTAAACCCTAATTCTATCCCTACATCACTAAATCCCTGTCCCCAAACTACATTTACCAAAACCCTAGCTTCTAGACTACAAATTTTCTAGGCAGCTTCCCCTATACCTGTAATAAATTTCCCCATCTCATTTCCCTAAGTATTTTAATCCCATATCAGTCCCCTAAGTTCCCTAACCCCCTTCCCTATTCCCCCAAATTTTCCTATTCCCATCCCCACTCCATAAACCTATTTTCCACTCCCCTTTCCCTTCCCAACAAAAAGAGGTAAAGCCATGATGCCACTTGATGATCCTGATCAAGATAACATCCAAAGAAGTAGAACAAGACCAAAGACAAGGGGTCTTAAGAGGGATTTACAACAGCAGAATTTTGAAGATGAAAAACACACTTTTGAGGAGAGGATTTCCAAGGAGGTTGAAAATGACATAGAGATATGACTTGATAGGGTCAACATCCATCTTAAGAAACTCCTCCACAAGGAAAACAAAGACAAAAAAATTCTCACAAACATGTCTAACAAGTATATCACAAGAAATAAGGTCTGTAGCATTAAACTCAAGCAATCATAGATGTTGAAATGTACAAACCATATCTGCTGTGTGCTAGAAAGGAGCATGCTTTGACATCATTTCTCCCCTTCTGAGGAATCCCTCATTTCTTAGCACACTTTATTAGGCTTCCACATGACAATTTTGGAGAAATTTGGAGCAAGTTTTGATTTTTTTGGGTTTTTGCAAATTTTGATAGTTTTGGCACAACTAGACTACCAGGAGCGTAATGCCCTAAGTGTTGTTCTTCTTCTAGGAGGCTCTAAATGAAAAAAAAAGTGTACCATTGGATTCAGAAGGCCAGAATCGATCAGGTTAGGCACTTTGATAAGCAAATTTGGGTAAACTGGAAGGGGGAAAAGTAAAAAAACACTCAAAAAATCATGTTTCTGCCCTCTTTTTCAGATAGGAACTACGCTCCTGACCAGTATTGGGAGATTGACTTTTTGAGGGTCAAATATTATCATTTTTAGAAACCAAGGAAATTTTTGGAAATTAGACAGGACGGTCTTTCCACTGAGCTATCCTAATCTCAATTTCAACACCCGAAACCCCTTTAAAAGTTGACTTGAAGATGGTGTTGCGCTCCTGACACTGGTGCCGCGCTCTTGACATTGACACTATGCTCCTGACCATTCTCTATTTTTTCTGATTTTTTCCAGTTTTCTCAATTTCACCATGGAAAATCATGTTTTTACCAATGTAATTGATGGATGTAAATGTAATAATGATGTTTTTAAGTTACCTAGGGGTAAATACATTAGGTAAAACTCTTTGTGAGGATTGATGAATTAGTTTCAGTAAAGTTAGGGATGAGACAGTTTCACCTCCCTACACTCTAGGTTTGCAGTTCATAATTTTTTGGATCAGCTCCACAACTTAGAGATTTAGCCCTTGAGGTTGGGAGAAGTTGTTTCATGTATTTCTTGACTCATTTCCTAGGTTGGATGCTGATGTATTGATTAGAGACACTAGTGTATTTAGATTTTGGCAGGAATATATTGGATGTGTTGCAGCTATTCTTTTGGGATTCATGTGGTACTGTACTTTGGAACATTTTCTTCTTTTGTTTCATATGTATGAATGTTTTTACTTTCCAGGTTCATTCCAGTTCTATGATATGTTTGATTTTCAAGTTTGATAAGAAGAATACATCTTTTATGCTCTGTTTTGGGAGAATCATCATAATTTGTTTCATTTATTTAGTTTAAAAAAAATTCATGTACTGTCATGCTCTTTTTAGCACCTCACCATTCTGATACATCTCACCTTAGAACCCTAAAGTGTTAGAGTGCTTACCTACCTTGCCCCATTAGATGCCTGCAATTCTGATCTTATTTTCCCTTACCTAGTTACCTCTTTGACCTAATTCACTCATCCAACACCCAAATCGACCAATCAAAACCCTTTTGATACTATACATAGCCTAAAACCTAATTGATCTAGCCCTCTTGGCTGTGATCCCTTGGAGAGAGCCCTCCCCTGCCTATTAGGGATAGCTACTTGGCGAGAGCTTGGTTTAGAACACATTTTGATCAAACCTATATGATAGAGATTATAAAGAGAATAGTTTGGGGTTCTCTGTATTTTCTGAGACATTGACAACAGAGATTTATGAATGACAAATGGTAGATTCATAGGTTTAGAGCCCGACATGTGAGCTAGAAACCTCATCTGGTATTTATGCATAGTAGAAAACCTACCCTCACAAGTTATATAACGTTGCACAATGGTAATTACATCTCTCCACTCAGGCCTAGAATACAAAATATGAATAGTAGGGGTCCAACCAATATTTTCATGTTCATGCTTTAAATATGGATTCGATTCAGCTTTAAGCATAATTTTTTTCTTGTGCCAGGACTCACTTGTGTTTGCTTTTTGAGTGGCTCTTGCAATGATAGTCTCTGTGATCCTGAAGATCTAAGACCCCAGCTTGACCTATTCTCCATCGAATGTCTTAGAAATTTCCTGAGCTACTGCCACATTTTCACCTGAAAAATTCTTTGAAAACCGATACCACCATGCTGCTTGGAACTGAGGCTTAGCTTCATGGTCAACAAAATGGGTATTGGCCGATTCTGAATGGTTCACCTTACCAACCTTGCCCATTTTGTTAAAATTTAACCTAACCACAAGTACACACCTATAAAACAAGGAACAACAACCCTCCACGAAGTCCTAAATGCTAGTACTTGGTAACAAATTGTTTTGCTGGAAGATAAAAACGTTTTGTTGTAGCTGTCATAAGAGTAAACAGAGACAGAGCTCTGCATGCCCTAAATCTCGGTGAGAGGGAGTGACACGAAACTGAAAAGATTTAAATTTGTTGCCAACTCATTTCACTAAACCATTCACTCTATCTCTTTGTTTACTAATAACTACTTGTACTTCGACTTTAATACATTTCACTTTAATGAGTAGCAATAGATTTGACTAGTCTTAGAAAATAAATAGACAACCTTTTTAATGAATCCTCCAATGAGAAATAATGACCTTTCAGGTGAGTAACACCTATTGTCTTAGCAGGCCTTCAATATTCAAAGAGAAATGCTTGTTTCACCTGAGTTATTCTTCTTTTTTATCCTTGTACAAATTTTGCAGGTAATAGCTACTTTTTTGAAAAAGGAAACTATTCCTTTGTTGCTTGTAAAACGAGATCTTCTGAACAAAATAACTGCCTCTCTAGGAAAAGTAGTTATTCTTGTGTTATTCCTAACACAACTGATGACTCTGACATGTAGTCTTTAACCTTGGATAGAAAAATCATGGTGAATGAATAAGACTTCTCATGTTAAACCCATGAACTTAACTACTAAAAGTAGTCAAAAGACTTATTAAAAGAAAATTTACGCAAATGACTCTATGACACAAACAAACTATTAGACCCAAAATTATTTTTGATTTTGATATTTTAAAATGATAAAAAATAATACCTTTTAACCCTCTAGGGATCTCAACCATAGGTTAGAAGACAAGAGAGGATCAAAGACACAACTTACAATGATGACCAAACTTTGATTTTTTTTTTGAAAAATTGCAGTGCTAACAGTGGCTCCTATTGGGGATGAATATCTCCCTGTGAGGCTTTGATCAGAATTTATACCAGGGCCTAAAATTAGCTAAAATTTCAAAGTGCTCAAAATTTCTTCGAACCTGAACGATCGGATATAGTTCGTCACTAGCATTCTGGTGCAACTTTTTTCATCAAAATTTCGAGTTCGTATGATTGAGTTATCATCTGTTGTTCGTTTTCCAAAACAGGGAAAAAATGAGAAGAACAGGTACAGTGCTAATGTGGCAAGTATAGTCAGAAATGCAGGAATATTCTCCAAATTACATCCAGTGACTCTATGAAAAGTGTCATCTTCAAATTTGCCAGATGGGTTAAGCGAAGAGAAAATTTCCCAATGACCTTCAAATTCTTCCTAAGTTGGAATTTGAAATTTTTTTAAAGGTTGGAGTGAAACCCAACCAGAGAGTGCCACGTGTCCTCTCTTGTGGGCCACTTTGTAACCTATGGGGGTCGAATTATTGTTATGGTAATGTTTGACATTGGGTTACAAGGTGTCCTATTAACATATATATATATTTCAATATATATTATATCTTAAAGTTTAAACCCACATTTCAACGGTCTTTACCATATTTGGAGGAGTCACTACCTAAACTAGCGAAGGGTCAACTTGGCAGATAATCTATAAGTATGGTGAAGGAGTTATTATAATTTAGTGCAAAATTATTGTGCCAGAGTGGGGGTCAAACCACTGACCTCACACCCGCAATCCGCCCAACTTACCACTTCTCCTACACGATGTTTCTTACACCTTATGTTCTCTGCGTGTATTTGAATTTTAACCACCGATCGTTTGGGGGTTGGAGGGAGCTAGCCCCCTCCCCATGTGGGCATGGTCCTAGAACCCAGGGCTAAGACAACGTTGGTGGGATTTTCTTTTAATGAAGTTTAAATAATGTTAAAACGTGGTTAACCCATGATAAGCCGCGATTAGCGCTAAGAAGCACTTATCCATTTAAAACGTGCTTATCCACCCATAAATTATGCTTAGCATTAATTAAGCCGTATTTAAGTTGGCGCAGTTTTAGAGGAGCACGCCAGATCAGGCGGAGTCCCACTTTTAGTGGACTTAACTAGTAGTCCACCAAATTTAGTGGTAGTTTACTAGGCCTTGAGTAAATGAGGTCTATCTTGTGCAATATTCGACCAAATTGAGCTTAGTAAAAGTCATTCTTAGCATTTTGGCATGTTGGGAATCCATTGGAATAGGTTTCATAGGCAGAGGATGACTTCTTGATGGATTTTTTCAGACTTGAAGGTTTTTGATGCCCAGGGCCACCAAGAGAGGAGGCCATGTTTAGAGAACGTGAAGTTCAATTGGTGGAGCAGAAGAGGCCACTCAGGGGTTTAAGAATGTTTTGAATCCAACGGTAACTTAGTTTTTCTAATTTGAACCCATATTTAAGGTCATTTTTTAATTTTTACAAGAAGGGTGTATGGATCAATCATCCATTTGAAGCAGTTTTGGAAGCTGTGGATCAAGGAGGAGACCTTCTAGGGATTGTTCTCATTTACAAAACTATTGTTGCAGCAACTTTTTCCAACATGGTTTAGTTCTAGTTTTTTTTCTTCATACATTGAGTTTGTGAAGATATTTTATGTATGCTTCAGTGTGGAATTGAAGTGTATTTGTGAGGCTTTCTTGTACTCATTGTTGAGGTATAAATCATCTATGTAGGAGATAGTTGTATTGTTGTTATATGTGAGAGTTATTTGCAGGAGAACATCATCTTGAAGGGGTGATAGCCACATAATAAGGCAGTATAATGATTATACCCTTAATCACCAAATAGAAGAGTGGTCTAGTCATGTTGACAATCCAAGGAGATGTAGCCTAGGCAGGGTGAACTCCTTCATCAAACTTTTTGTATTATGGTTTGATGCATATGTGTTTTTCAGCTGTTGATATTGGCATGTTATTTTTAAGACATTTTAAAATTTTAATCCTGGAGGAAATCTTCTCATTACATATAAAACCATACACAAAAGAAACACATTTCTTATATGGATGAGGGAGCTTGCATAGCATAAAAGAAGTTTGCTCTCATTTCAGATTAAGTTTGTATCAAAGCATAAGGTTCATTGTTGCTTTGTGTGAATTGGGTTGTTTGTTAAGAGGAAAATTCTTACCAATTTAAAGCTCCGAAGAGGAGAAGGAGAACTTGTTGGTATGACTTCCCAACTAGCAACAAAGAGAAGGAGGATAGGGTTTCTACTAGCCCCACCTCAAGTTTGATCTTTGGAAAATGTTGATACTTCAAAGAGAATACTTCAAGGAGAAAATCCTATAATTCTCTCAAGGGGAAAAGATAAAAAGAATGGTGTTTCACCACCATCTTCACTAACAACCTCTTTGTTTTCTACAGATTTGAGGCATTATGTTGATGCAGAAAGTCCTTCCAAGATGGAAGATGAAGACATTTGTGCTTTCTGTCCACATGATGTGGGAGAAGTTCAATCAACATTTTATGTTGAGAATAAAGAAGAATAAGACACAAGAGCTCAAGAGGATGCCTTGAGAATCCAAAAGGAGTTTGAAGCCATCTTTGTGTCTCAATCCAAAGATGAGACCAAGGGTGAGCATGCATATGATCCTTACTTTTATGCACATATTGATAAAAATTCTTTTGCATCCTTTGAAAGATATAGCAAAGGTAATGGGTCCAAGATCTTGACAAAGATGGGATACCAAGAAGGCTTGGGCCTTGGTGCAAATAAAAAAGGCATCAAGAACCCAATAGAGGTAAAAGAAAGGACTAAGCATGAAGGCTTGGGGTATGTTGCACCAGAGGAATGGTATTTTGATGACAGTGATGATTGGGTATCATGTACCTACTATCGCAAAAGAGGACAAGAAGTAGCAAGGTGTTGGATTTTACAACTAGAGATCATACCTGCTTGGCTCTCCAGATAGGTATCATTGATATGGTTTGTATTTTTTTTTTACTTGTATGATGCAAGATTGCATGTGAATGTTTTCCAGTTGAAGGCATTTCTTTTTTTTGCAAATTTTTTTCCAACATGGAATAAAATATGGGTATGTTACTCATTATGTTGCAAAAAATTATCATTTAGTTCAACTCTTATGATCACTCATATTTTTTGGGTTTATATACTTATTTGTACTTGAAAGAGAGAGTTGAAGAGTGTACATATGCATTAAATTCTGTATGTGTAAATAGAGAACTTGTGATAAGTTCATTGTATATAGATACATGCATGAGTATTGTCAATATGTATCATATGTTAATGGACTTCTTTCGATTGTGTCTCACACATTTCATATTGATTTATGTTGATTGTGTTGCACATTTCATGTCAACTTGTGTTGTTGATGTCACATGCATTTTGTCGACTATGTTGATCGACTTATGATTTACTCGATGGTGTTTTTCGATTGTGAGTCGATATTGGATACACCAATGTGTAAGAAGATCACCATGTACTTGATGTTACAGGAGGTGATAGTCATTGCTTTGCAAGATAAAAACCAAGGTGGTCGCCATTTTAATTCTTGCATAATACTTTCTTTTCAAGATTGATTGTGTGTTCTTGTGACAAGATGTTGCAGGAAGTTTGATTTCCATTCAATAAGAAGTGGACAAGATACAAAGTATTTTGTAGCCATTGCAAAACAAGTTGGTTTCTTGTGTTGATGCCAAGATTTCACTCATATGGCAAGTTTAATTTGGATAAGAGGATTTCCAAGAAGAAGCTTGTATGCCTTTTTTGCAAGAGGGACTTCATTCTCAGTAGGAAGGCTAACAGTTTGACAAGCACATAGAGATCGATTTGGTACAACAAGGTATGTATCATTTTACAACAGTCAACAATGCTGAAGTGGGTCAACAATAGCTAGAGAATAGTGGTTGAGAGACATAACCAGTTGTGATGCAAGGCATGTCAAGATAATTTTCAAGTAAGGCTTGTCAAGTAAAATCAATTGATATAACTTGAAAGAAGAAGAGTGTTGAAGCTCAAGAAGTTAATTATTAGCTTTTGTGGGTCCAAAAGCCTGTCAGTGGGAAGGTGTGATCAGAATTTGGGTCAGGGCCTAAAATTACTAAAAATTTCAAATTGCTCAAAATTTCTTTGAACCTGAAGGATCGGATAGAGTTCGTCTTCAGGATTCCTACATAACTCGTTCCATCAAAATCCGAGTTTGTATGACTGAGTTATCGTCTATTGTTTGTTTTCCAAAACATGCAAAAAAGGATCAGAACATGTACAATGCTAATGTGGCAGGTATAGTTAGCAATGTAGGAATATTCTCCATATTGCAGCCAGTGACATTGTGACAAGTGTCATCTTCAGATTCGCCAGATGGGTTAAGTGAAGAGAAAATTTCCCAATGACCTTCAAATTCTTCCTAAGTTGGAATTTGAATTTGTTTTTAAGGTTGGAGTGAAACCCAACCAGAGGGCACCACGTGTCCTCTTTGGTGGGCCACTTCCTAACCTATGGGGGTTGAACTATTGTTATGGTAATGTTTGACATTGTTTTACAAGGTGGCATATTAACATATATATATGACATATATATATTTCAATATTTATTATATCCTAAAGTTGAAACCCACATTTCGGCGGTTTTTACCATATTTGGAGGAGACGCTACCTAAATTGCTGAAGAGTCAACTTGGCGGAGCATCTCTAAGTATGGCGGAGGAGTTATTATAATTTAGTGCAAATTATTGTAGCGGAGTGGGGGTCAAACCCCTGACCTCACGCCCCCAATCTACATGACTTACCACTTCTCCTACATGGTGTTTCCTACACCTTATGTTCTCCGCGTGTATTTGAATTTTAACTAGTGATCGTTTGGGTGTTGGAGGGGGGCAGCCCCATAGGCCAGCCCCCTCCCCATGTGGCCGTGGTCCTAGAACCCAAGGCTAAGACAATTTTGGCAGGATTTTCTTTTAATGACGTTTAATTAACGTTAAAACGTGGTTAACCCACGATAAGCCGTGATTAGCGCTAAGAAGCTCTTATCCATTTAAAATGTGCATATCTTCCCATAAATTACGCTTAGCGTTAATTAATTTAGAGTTAAGTTGGTGGAGTTTTATAGGAGCGCACCAGATTTGGTAGAGTCCCACTTTTAGTGGACTTAACTGGCAGTCCACCAAATTTAGTGGCAGTTTACTAGGCCTGGAGTAAATGAGGCGTATCTTGGGCAATATTCGACCAAATTGAGCTCAGTAAAAATCATTATTAGCATTTTGGCATGCTGGGAATCCATTGGAATATGTCTCAGAGGTAGAGGATGACTTCTTGATGGATTGTTTTACCACTTGAATATTTTTTATGCCCAAGGCCACCAGGAGAGGAGGCCATGTCTAGAGAACCTGAAGTCTAATTGGTGGAGCAGAAGAGGCTACTCAGGGGTTTAAGAATGTTCTGAATCCAATGGTAACTTTTGTTTTCTGATTTGAACAAATATTTAAGGTCATTTTGAAATTTTGACAAGAAGGGTGTATGGATCAATCAACCATTTGAAGCAGTTTTGGAAGATGTGGATCAAGGTGGAGACCTTGTAGGGGTTGTTCTCATTTACATAAATGTTTTTGCAGTGTCTTTCGCCAGCATGGTTCATTTTTGGTTTTTTTCTTCATACATTGAGTTTTTGAAGATATTTTATGTATTCTTCAGTGTGGAATTGGAGTATATTTTCGAGGCTTTCTAGCACTCATTAGTGTGGTATAGATAATCTCTGTAGGAGATAGTTTTATTGATGTTATATGTGAGAGTTATTTGCAGGGGAACATCATCTTGAAGGGGTGATAGTCACATAATAAGGAAATATATTGATTGTACCCTTAATCAACAAATAGAAGAGTGGTCTAGTCATGTCGACGGGCCAAGGAGATGTAGCCCAGACAGGGTGAGCTCCTTCATCAAAAATTTTGTCTTATGGTTTGATGCATATGTGTTTTTCAACTGTTGATATTGGCATGTTATTTTTAAGACGTTTTAGCATTTTAATCTTGGAAGCAACCTGCTCATTACATTTAAAACCATGCACAAAAGAAACACATTTCTTATATGGATGAGGGAGCTTTCATAACATAAAAAAAGTTTGCTCTCATTTCAGATCAGGCTTCAAGGACTATAGATTTAGTGCTTTAAACTCTCAGGAATTTTAAATTCTAGAAGCTAATGATAGAGACTGAATTTTATTGACTGAACTGAAACTGACTCTATTTACAAACACAACTACCATTGGGCATGGAGTCTTATTGAAACAACACTTTGGATATTTACAATGGAAAGACTGAATAACTCAATAAACAAATAACTTTTTGAGATAATGACCATTAACTGGACCTCCAGTTAATTTATCATCATCTAAATGCTTCAGCAGGTGTTATTTTCTAGAACTCGAGCAATTTTGAATGGCCCAAACCACAAGTTGTCAAACTTACCATGCTTTCCATGGTCTTCTCTTCTTGCATCCCAGCGCAATACCAAATAATCTTCTTGGAATACCTGTTATTTTTCTCTTTTTTCAAAGACAAATTTTACTTTGGCTTTATACTTATGTTCTTTATCCATCTTGGATTCCTTGATTTGATGAGCTTCTATCAACAGCATCCTTCTTTGAATGGGATTTGAATTATCAGTTTCATATTGTAAAAACTACATAACAGGAAGGAAAAATATAAGGGAATCACAACATCAGCACCATAAACAAGTTGAAAGGGAGAAACTCCAATTGATCTTTTTCTACTCACTCTATCTTCCCAAAGAGCATGAACTAGCTGAGTATTCCAATTTTTTTTTTTTTTTAATGTTATCAGCTTCTTTATAACTCTTACCAGGATTTTATTTGATGACTCAGCTAACCCATTTTCTTGGGGGTAATAAGGTGTACAATAAGTCAAATCAATTATATACTTCTAACATAAATTTTTCATCTTGGCAGATTTAAAATCCATTGCATTGTCAGTCACCAAATTTTGAGGGTAGCCAAATCTAGACATAATATTTTCCAACAAAAATTTAATTATTACCATGTCAATGGAATTTCTGGTTGGAATGGTCTCAATCCACTTGGTGAAATAGTCCATGGCTGTAAGAATCCACCTATGCTGCCCTGATGATGGTGGATGAATCTCACCAATGAAATCCATCCCCCACTGCTGGAAAGGAGAATTTGCTGAACTAGGAAGAAGTAGTGGGAGTAGCTTCCACTTACTGGCAAAATTTTGGCACTCAGTGCAAGCTTTGACTTTAGAAAAAAAATCAGAAAAAAAGATTTGCCCAATAATAGCCGGCTCTTAAAATTTTATTTACGATAGATTTCCAATACAAATGTCCACCACACACCCCTGCATGTATCTCTGACATAAATTTCTGTGAATTAGCTTCATCTACACATCTCAACAAAACTCCTACAGGGTCTTTCCAATAAAGATGATTTTCTATTATGAAATACTTGACAACCTTCAGTTTAAAATCCCTTCTCTTTGATTTTTCCATTTCTAGAGGACAACTGAGATTTAATAAAATTAAACTATGTCCTTATACCAATTGGAATAGAATATTTCAGGATAATCAAATATACCTTCTTTATATGTTTCTTCAGCTACCTCCATGTTCAGATTTAGAGCTTTGCAATTTGATTCTGCCATCAAGTGGGCTAAGCCTTGTCCCTTTATCAAATTAGTAGATCTGATTTCAATGTCAAATTCCAGAATCTTTGTCAACCATATTCCGCTCCTGCCATATGTGTCTAGTTGCAAAAATACATTCTTGACAACAATATTTGGCAGAAAAGCAATGACTTTAGAATGCAGAACATAATCTCAAAAAGGCTTCAAAGCGTTTATCAATGCATATGCCTGTTTTCCAACCAAGATGTAATTTAACTCGACATGTCTTAATGTACAACTGGAAAAAGAAATTGGCTGCTCCAAGCCTTCCTTGTTCTTTTGAAGTAAAACTGTTGCAATAGTTTCATGAGAAGCATATGAAAATTCTGAAAACTCTTCTCAAAATCAAGGCTTATTAACATTAGGAATTCAATCAAGGCGGCTTTGATTGCTAAGAAATATTTTTTTGCTTCATCTTGCCACCTGAACTTTGCATATTTCTTCAACAAGACATTTACGTGTTTAACTAATTCTGCAAAATTTGGAACAAAACGTCTCAGAAAATTAATTTTACCCAAAAATGATTGTAAATCTTTCTTATTTTTGGGTAAACCAATTTTATGTATAGCTTCAACGCTCCCTGGGTCAATGCGAATACCATTTGATGTTACTATATGCCCAACAATTTTCTTTCTTGAACATCAAAGCATGATTTCTTTGGGTTTAAAGACAAACCAAATTTTCTGCACTTATCAAACACTTGCTGCAAATGTTTTAAATGATCATGATAAAATTTTGAAAATACAATTATGTCATCCAAATAAATGACAACAAATCTATCCTTTTCTCCTACAAAGGAAATATCAATTGCCCGCTAAAATGTTGCACCTACATTCATTAAACTGAAATGCATATTATTGTACATAAAAGTTCCCCAGGGTGTATTGAAAGTTGTTTTCTCCTTGTCTTGCTTGTCAATTGAAATTTGATTGTATCCTGAAAATCCATCTATCATTGACAACCTCTTTGAGCCTACAACCTTCTGCAAAATATGGTCCATTTTGGGTAAATGATAGTTATCCTTCAATGAACACCAGTTCAAATTGCGAAAATCAACACAAATTCTGATTTCGCCATTCTTCTTTCGAACCAGGACTATATTAGCTACACAATTGGAAAATTTTAAAGGCAGAATTATTTTGGCTTCCCATATTTTTCTGATTTCTTTTTCAATAATAGGGAGCAACATAGGATTAATATGCCTTATCTTCTGTGCTATAGGCTTTGCTTCTAATTTAAGAGGAATTTTATGCTCCATTATACTTCTGTCATAAGTCTTCAAATCACTGTAGGACCAAGCAAAAATGTCTGCATACTGCTTAAAAAACTTGACATATTTAGTTCTAGTTTCTTAAGGAAGAAATTTAGAAACTTTAACATATCTAGGCTGATTTTTAGTACCAATCATTAGGGGAATTTTGAGGTCTAAAATGGGCCTCCTAAGGAAATAATAAAATAATAGTTAAACCAATAAAATAATATTTATGAATTTTCAATTCACTTTTTGCACCACAATCCATGAAACCATAGTTAAATTCAATTCTAAAGCTGTACCAAAATAAAATTAATAAAAAAATTGTATTAATGTGACTATAAATAAGAATGAACTTTTCAAGAAAAAGTCATTATCATTGAACAACTAATGCATTTGTCCTTTGTACTTAAATAAATTAAAGTAAAATATAAATATAAATTTATAAATTCTTAATTATATTATATGCTATTAATTAAAATTTATATTATTTAAATTGTATAATAACATGTAATTAATATATTATATAAAAATAATATCAAATCATATAATATAATAAATGTATAGGGATATGCATTGTTTCTTTCAAGAAATATGAAATGACAATAATATATTTATATTCAAAAAGTGTGAAATGACATTTATTATGAGTGCTTTACTTTTACTTTAAAAGTACTTAGAGCACTACCATGTTTAACCATGAGTTTTTATCCACCATTGAGAATGTGACAAGCAAGTACCTTTAACTCAAGCAATTCCACCTCAACCATTAGGGATGATGTCATCCCCTAAAATGTGATTGGTTCTCATAAAGTGAATTTTGATTGTACATTTTCCTTACGAGCCCCATTTTTTCGTTCTATCAAGATTTAATAAGACATTATTAATGTCAAACAACCTCTCTAAAGGAACCAAGCCTTTAGGAATGAATTTTGTTTTCAGATCAATAATGTCCTTTCTAGCTATAGTCTTTTTTAATGGCTTGATTTTCTGAATTTCAGCTGTGTCTTGCTCATTGTCAATCTGAATGTCTGAAAACTCCCCCACACATTCCAAGAATTTCTGAATTTCTTTATCATCTTCAAATACTTTCTAGTATTTGATATTTTTAGGAATGGAAGTTATGTTTTTAATTTTAATATCATATATTTCTTTAACATCAAGTGGAACCTTAAAATTACTAGCAGCAATGGCCAATGAATCTGCCATTTCATTTTCTTTTATGGAAACAAAATTCAAACTGAATGTTGAAAAATAGTTTTCAATCAAATCCCAGACTTCAATTCTTTAATTCTTTAATTTTGAATTTTTTACTTGATAGTTATCTCTCACCTGTTGTACAACCAACTCTAAATCACCAAAGACAATCAACTATTCAGCTCCCAAATTTTTTTTTGCCTTCATTCCCATAATTAGTGCTTCATACTCAGCAGTGTTATTAGTAGTGAAAATTTGTAATTTATATGATAAAGTCACTACCTGCTGAGTGGGAGAAATAAGAACTACACCAACCCCTGATCCCTCTCTTAATGAGGCTTCATCAAAATATAATTTCCAGATCTAACCTGTTTCTAAATCTTTCTCTTTTGTGACTAGTCGCTACTATTTTTCACTGATTTCAGGCTAAAAATTGTTGTCATCAGCAGCAAGGTGTAAAATAGATGACCCTAACTCCTTCTCCTCTACATATATAGGATGATTTGAGGGATTTTTTTGATCACTTATGATATAAGCCATATGTGTTTCCCTATACAATCTCTTAAATTCTGTTCAAAAGACTTGGATAGTGGCGTATGTCATATCCATTTGAAGAGTACCTCTCAGCATTTTGGACCAAGATCTGGAAAGAAGCATTCCAAATATAGTTGGTATGTCAGCAACCACCATGTCCATCACTAGACTTTTCATGGGGAGTTGGGTAAGAGAAATTACCAAGTCTTTGTTCACTCCTAAACACTTGACCCTTTCGGATTCAAAAGTGTAGAGGTCATGGTATTTTTTAGTGATTTTCAGTCCTAATTCATCCATCACATTCTTAGGCATCAGATTGTGAGAGGCCCCAGAATCTAATAGGTAGTTATGCAGCAATTTGTTATGAATGTTGAGTGAAATATAGAAAGGTGGAGAATTATCATCATTCTGATCTTGGACATGACTACCTAAGAAGATGGTAGGATGTTCATCCTCAAGGTTGACAGAATCAGGAGCAAGAGATGGTTGTAACAGACTTTTAAATGACTCTCTGTAGGCTAGATTTTTCAACAATTCAAGGAGTGGAACCAGAATCTTGATTTTATTCAATTATGACTTGAAAATGAAATTGAGTGGAGTCAAATATTTATTTTCTGCAACAGTTTTGATGATTGGGGAAAGGTTAGGTGATGGAGGAACGTCATTAACCTTTTCCTTTTGTTTGACAGCAATTTTTTCAGAATCTTGTTTTTTTTTAGGCTGTTGGACAACTCCTTTTGATCTCAAAGGATAATTTATTGTCTGATTTTTAGGCTGATTTTTCTCATTTTGAACATGAATATGAGCCTCTTCATCATCTAAAAATAGATTTATCCTAGACTGATCTTCATACTCTTGTAAATTCAAACAAGTTGACTGTGATGTCTCCCCAATAATATTTATATCTTCATCCTCCTCTTCTTGTTTTTGATGATTTTCTTTAGCAAAATTATTTAGTGGAGGCTAATCATTTTGATCATCAAGATTTCTTATTGGGCATTGTAAAATGTTTTGAGGCTGAAAGGGTCTCCTAAAAGGAGCTTGATTTCTTTTTCCTTCATTTTGGATGGGCCTAGCAACAAGCCTATTTTCTAACTCTAGTTTTGTCATTTTGGAAGAAATATATTTAATCAAATTAGACATTTGATCAAGTTTTTCTTCAGCTCTGAAAGTTTTAGAGGAGGAAGATGGTTTCTCTTCTTTCATTTTCCTTTTATGTTTTCCCCCATCCCTTCTTCAATTTTCAGTTTTTTTGAGGCCATAATATTGGACTGCACTCCAATAGCAGCCTTCTGCATACCCACCAATGTTTGTGGCTTTTCAGCTCTCAACCACAGTGCAAACTTGGATTCTAAGGAACTGGAAAAGGTTATCATGGTTGTGGTTTCAAGAGGTTTGACTTCTACAGGAATCTTTTGATAGATTTTATTGAATCTATTTGTAAATTCTTCTAATGATTCATCAGTCTTCTTATTTAAAGCTCCAAAATTTGTAAGGTAATACAAGTAATCCTTGTTGTCACCCCATTTTTTTACAATTACTTCCTCCAAAGCATCTATTCTCATTATTTAGTTTGGTGGAAAATTTCTGAACCACTTACGAGCTTCTCCATATAAGCTCTGAACAAAGAGTCTTGACCAGACATCTTCATGTTCAATGTTTTGGTTATCAGCATAACTGTAAAAGGAAACTAGGTGTTCTTCAGTAGATACTCCTTCTCCCTCCCCTATGTATTTGGACAAATATTTCAGATAATCCCCTTGAGGAAGAGGATGCAAAAGTTGAGGAAGAGGGAGTGGGGCATATATTGCAACAAAAATTTGCTACATCCTTGTAGGAGCAAGATGATCCATGACTTGCTGAGGTACAAATAGTGGAAAACTTGCTGATGCGGAAATTTGAACGCTGGAAATTTCAGTTTCAATGGAGTTTGTACTTCTTTTGGATTTACAGAAGATTGAAATTCCTGGGCTGGTTTTTCATGCTTGGGAGCTGAAAACAATGGATTTTTAAAGAAATGGACAACAAAAGGCTTTATTTAAACCTCTCTAGGAGAATCAGATTCAGATGTAGATTTTTGAAGGATTGGGGTAGCTTCAACCTTGTTCTGTTGAGCTAAAAATTCAGAGAGATTAAAGGTCAAGTTTTCAGGAAGGTTACCTCCTCCATGATGAGAAGAAGATGAGCCAATAGATGGGTTTTGAGACAAAGTAAAACACTCATGTTGTGGGATAAAATAGGACTGATATTCAGGATGAGTTTGAATAAATATAAGAATTGTTTTAATATCTTCTTCAGTTAAAATAGCCCTATCTAGGAAGGGGGCAATTTCCAATACTTGTTATAATTCCCATTCTGTCAACACAAAGGTTTCTCATTTGTAGTTTTCTTCACTGACACCTAAAACCTCTGGTTTATCTTCTTTCATTGGAATAATACTTGTTTTTTATTTACTAAGTGATGATTGAGAGATACTTTCAGTTGAATCTAGGCTAACATCATCTACTTTGTCTTTTATGGAAGTAGTTTCAACTTGAAATATTTCAGTAGATAATTTTGAAACTGGAATTTCTTTAGGTTCTAAGATAGATGATGGTACCTTTTCTTTTGGAATGTATTTTGAATGCACCTTTTTCACTGAATGTGATGTAGCTTGTGTTGATTTGTGTTTCCCTCTTGCATCCTTTATGATCTTCTCTAGGTCAGAAACTGGAATGAAAAGAGGTGATCTCTGATTTCTTCTTATGGTAGGAGGTCTTGAAACCCCTCATCTTCTTTTTGGATTCGCCAGGTGAACCAATTACAAACAGAAAGAGTGACTAGCATTTAATCACCTTTAAAAACTAGTACTAGGCATTCATGCAAAAAATTAGGGAGAATACTGAGTTCATAATCTTCAGCTCCCATTAGACGCACCAAAAGATGTTAGTACTGAAATCAACAATTGGATTGTGACAAGCGCTTGACCAGACACATCTTAAGCTCAAGGTATTTTCTTATAACTTGATTGAGTTTTTTGGAAAGTGGTTGGAAATCACAGACACTGAAATGGGTTTTGAGCAAATAAGAATCTCTCACACATATGAGGGAAATTCTACATACGGTGGTATCAAGGTTGGGTTTGTAGCTTAATGGTTAGAAAAATGGAAGATAAACAGTATATGTGTACAACAGAAGTCCACTGTTAAGAAGAAAAGGTAATAGAAATTATAGACCCAAAATGTATAGTGAGAGAAAGCTTTAGAAGACTTGAAAGAGACTCACTCTACATTTTAAGAATCATACCACATAGAATGCTTCTAACTAACATGACCTCATCAATTAGGAATACTTGATAAATCATGACTAACAAAACCAGATTGATCATGTATGCTAGTTAGAAAGACTTATAAGAGTATGAGACAAGATTTAATTCAACCTCAAGGAATGGTTATGAAATATCTTCAATTCATAATGAATCAGGAATTCTTGATCAAATAAGACTTACAAAAACAAAGTAATATGTCATGAAGGTTCACAATACTGATAAAAACATGAGATAGAACTGTGTATATCATAATCTGGAATGAAACAGTAAATTATGGAAACACATAAGAAGATAAACAATACACACACCAGAAATTTGTGAGTCCTCAAGAGTACCTCTGGATATATTATATGTTCAAAAAGGTACAACACAATATTCCATGAAATAGACAACCAACGAACCCTTTCTTCCTTGCTTTACACAATATATATACAAAAAGGATTTCTATTAAAGCCTCCATTAAAAGTGCAATTATGTTTTAGAGACTTTATTAAAATCCTCTACATGTAGTAGATCTTATCTTAAACATAACAAAAATTAAACCTAAATACAAATGAAGATAGAACATGATAGTATGGAGCTCGAAGTGGCTGAGTGCTCCTTGTTTCTTGAAAAACTACCTCCACAAAAAGTGTAATATGCTAACTGAAAAGAACACATGGACCCTTATCTATAAAAGTGTAGGAGTAAGCAATTGAAATGACATCTGGAAGATAGCTTGATTAGATTAAACTTGGAAAAAAAACATTACCATTGAGGTTGTATTCACTTTATCGTCATTTAGTGTCATTGTTTTGAGAACAGAAGCAAAAGGCAACCTTTTCATCTCTTTGTACAAAATATGAAAATAATAGCTACTTTTCTGAAAAGGGTAGCTATATCTGAAAATATTGTGTATAAGCCAAAAATGACATGATTCTTCATATTTCCATGCCTCTGTACATCCAATCATTATATATCTAGTATAGAAGCAAAAATCTTGAGAGCTTCTCCCTTGGTTACCCTTTTGTATTTCTCTCTCTTCTGTAATTGATTTTTCCGCTGAATATTTTTCTTCCTTGGTTCATTCTCTGGGCTTTCATGTATGTTTATTATTTCATCCCTAAGAGCAGGGCTGGCTATGAGTTTTTTTGCTAGTTTGGGCTTGTTCTTTGGTTTGGCATGAGGCCTTTGAATGTATGGGTTTGGAATGTATAAAGACCTCTGTCTCCCATGTATAACTCTGCTTGAATGTCCTTCTTCAAAATCTGACTCACTAAACTTTATTTCACTATTATCCTCCTCAAAATATGAATATGAATGGATTATATTTTTTTCTTCCCTTTGGCTAAAGAAATAATACATGAGTAAAGATATAAGCTATGGTAGGTTCTTTTACTGTAATATTCTCTTAAACTTTTCTTTTCCCCTTTTTTAGTGAGGAAAAGACTTATGCAAGTGTAGGATCCTCTGGTGCTTAGAGTGGTGTTTTTTTCTTGATTCTCCTGTCTAACCTCTAGAACAGGACTTTGTGTCAAGGTTTCAGGGTTGGCTTCCACTGAAGGTCCCTGTATCAAAGTAAGTTTTCTCCTATGTTTACTGTTTTAAGAGGAAGCTACCTCTTCCTTGCTCTTAGACATAGTGTTTGTGTCAGGCAGGGTAGATTTTTGTTTGAGTTTGTTTGTAGGCTAATGCATGAAAGACCTCAAGGTATGTGGCTCCTTAGATGATCTTCTAGTGTAGAACTCCTTGGTTGGTTGCATTGTAGGTATAGGAGTAATGGTTGGTGTAGAAGTGGTGGTTTGAACTCTAGCTTTCCTAGCTGAGTTCTTAGTATGTCTGCTAGATTATATTGAAGATGGACCATCTTGTGAAGGATTCAATATAGGTGTAGGGATTGACTTCTTCTCTTGGGTCTTTATCCTTCTAGGAATTCCTACCCTTCTCCTTGAGTTAACATTGCTAAATCTCTCATCTGCTAAAAACTTTTCCCATGTGGTTATTTTCTTTCTCAGATGATAAACCACCAATATTTTGATCAAACCTCTATGATAGAGATTATGAAGAGAATAGTTTTGGGGTTCTCTGTATTTTTTTTGACATTGAAAATAGAGATTTATGAAGGAAAAATGGCAGATTCATAGGTTTAAGGCTCGACATGTGAGCTAGAAACCTCATCTGGTATTTATGCGTAGTAGAAAACCTACCCTCACAAGTTATATAATGTTGCATAGTGGTAATTACATCTTGCCACTCAGGCCTAAAATACGAAACATGAATATTATGGGTCCAACCAATATTTTCATGTTCAGGCTTTAAATATGAATTTGAATAGGCTTTACGCATAATTTTGTTCTTGTGCCAAGACTCACCTGTAGCTGATGTTGGAGTGGCTCATGCAGTGATAGTCTCTATGATATTGAAGGTATGAGACCCCAGCTTGATCTGTTCTCCATCGAATGTCTCAGCAAATGCTTGAGCCACTGCCTCATTTTCACCTAAAAAATTCTTTAAAAACTGATAACACCATGCTGCTTGGAACTGAGGCTTAGCTCGATGGTCAACAAAAATGGGTATTGGCCGGTTCTGAACAGTTCACCTTACCACCCTTTCCCATATTTTTAACAGTTAACCTAAACACAAGTACACACCTGTAAAATTAGGAACAACAACCCTCCACGAAGCCCTAATGGCTCACACTTGGTATCAAATTTTTTTTCCGGAAGATAAAAAAGTTTTGCTGTAGCTGTCACAAGAGTAAACAAAGACAGATCTCTGCATGCCCTAAATATTGGTGAGAAGGAGTGACACAAAACCTAAATTATTTAAAATCTGCTGCCAAATAATTTTACCAAACCTTTCACTTCATCACCTTGTTTACTGATAATTACTCGTACTTCAACTTTAATACATTTCACTTTAATGACTAGCAATAGATTTGACTAGTCTTAGCAAATAAATAGCCAACCTTTTTAATGAATCCTCCAATGAGAAATAACCACCTTTCAGGTGAGTAACAACTCTTGTTTTAGTAGGCCTTCAATATTCAAATAGAAATGTTTTTTTCACCTGAGTAATGCTTCTTTTGTCTCCTTGTACAATTTTTTCAAGTAATAACTACTTTTTTGAAAAAGGCAGTTATTCTTGTGTTACTTGTAAAACCAGATATTCTGAAGAAAATAGTTGCCTCTCTAGGAAAAGTAGTTATTCCTATGTTATTCCTAACATAACTAATGAATCTAACATTTTGTATTTAACCTTGGATAGAAAAATCATGGTGAATGAATAAGACTTCTCAAGTTAAACCCATGACCTTGACTACTTAAAGGAGTTATAAGACTTATTAAAAGAAAATTTACCCTAATGACTCTATGTCACAATAAAACTATTGGACTCAAAATTATTTTTGACTTTGATATTAAAATGATAAAAACTAATACATTTTAACGCTTGAGGGCTCTCAACCATAGGTTAGGAGATAAGAGAGGATCAAAGAAACAACTTACAATGATGGCCAGAGTTTGATTTTTTTCTTGAAAAATTACAATGCTAACAGTACCAAGTCAACCGAGTATACTACGACAACCTACGAATAGTCCAGTATTCATGCTGAGTTTGTTCAGGCGACCACTCAGTTCGTCATTGTCCCTACATCCCCAATTCCGTTCGGTGTTAAATTTTTTACGCCATGCCATAACACGCCTCGCCGTAGTGGACAGATCAAATTCGAAATCTGTGGAAAGTTTGAAAACTTAAGAAAATGAGGCAACCAGGTCCATTCTCTTCATATCAGCATAAAAAAAGCCAACAATGGGTCAAATCAACACCCCCAATCGCCCTCCACGAATAAACCTAGCCTGCGCATTGTGCGACGCCCACAACCAATTGGACGATCAATTCCTGGATTTAAGATCATTCTACAAATGGTACCCAATTACTCTAGCAGTCCAAAGGGAGTGGAGAACCAAATATCATCAGTCTTGTCTGATTTTTCATGACAACCATCATGCTCGAAATTGTACTTACATCCCCCAATTATGACCTTTGTTAGACACCATACACTCATTGGTTAGAAAATACCCGGATGTAACTGGTTTAGAACCAAGGCAGCCTAGCCCCCATCATTACTAAAACCCTAGGAAGGCTAAGATGACCAATTGTCCTAGAAGGGCCCAAAACCAACCAATAATGGCATGTGTTCTATGCAATAGAAATGACCACAGGGTCAATCAATGCCAGGAACTCTAGAAACTCACTGATAGTCTTCGCATGGTCATCGCCATACCACAGATATATCTCTCTAATTAGGAGAAAATCACATTCTACTATTGCATGATTTACTCATAATTCCACCATACTATGAATTGTGAATACCTCCCAAGGCTACGAGAGGCAAGCGAAGCATTGAGTTTGACCTCCCTAAAAGAGGCAGACCGACCAAAACCAAAGACTCAGAGATGGAAGAAGCGCAAACATGCCCTAATGCCCAATCATCTCCAATAATCCACTATGGGCATAAAGAGTAGCATTGGTTCTCACACCATCTACTGGATAGGCACCTTGACGCCATGCACCATTTTCACAAGTCACAATCATGAAACAGGGACATGCTCTATGCTACAAGCATTTCAGCACCTCTGTAGTCAATGCAATCTTCAAGTAAAATAAGATTTGTGTACCCCTAGTACACCGCCAAGAGAGCATGACTCTCCCATGGCTAAAAAAAAAAAAAAACATTACGGAAATTCTGTTAGAACCCAACAATACATGCCTTCCAACCTCATCAATGGGCTATACCCCAAGAAATTCCACCCATGAGGCGAAAGCCTCCACAAAACAATTCAGGTATGCCCTCTCTTATTTCTTTAAATTCAAGCTATTTCAAATATGTTTGTATGAAAAAGATGCTTTTACTTGGGGTATTGATTGCAGGTATTACAAACATGCTGAATCACCATATGCCCCAACCAACAAATGTACAAGAGCAGGTATCATTCTACCCCTATCATGATACACTCTCCAAAGAATCTTTGCATATCCTAACATCATTTCTCCAAAGAAATCAACCATAAGTTTCATTCACCCAACCATGCTTATCATCACCCCACCTTACACATGATAAACATCCTCGCAGGTCAGTAGAGGCTCATCCTCCATGGCATCTATCACTCATGTAGACCATACACCAAAGGTCTGTAGCCATGGCTATAAAATTTAAGTCCAGGAAGTACTTCATGTTCATTCATCCATCATACATCAAGTTAAGTTTTACCAATATCATGTTAAAACCCCTTTCTTGGGCCACCATTCTCATAAGCAGATCAAAAGCATCCCACTGCATCTCGCAATTGGCCTATCACACCCCCATCAGCATAGCCCATCTACGACACTTTTCATCTACTTCATCAACCCCACACCGAGACCAGCCAATGGGGCCCCCACCCTTAGGAAAACACACTCCTCACACCATAGTGATAGATTATTTTCATGTTTATATGGGCACCCGTCTCCGTGCTTGTACATCCAAACCCATTCTATATTATTTTGGAAAGTTTACAAATATTTTTTTAGGAGAGCACTCCCACCCATCCATTCACAATTCTCACCTGGAAACAGTCCCTAATCACCCTTGGTCAGAGCTACGCATTCTCTACCACACCCCACCATGACACTAATAACAACCATACACCCACCCTGGATGTCCTACCGACTCTAGTGATTTCCTCAACAAAAATTTTTATGACTGCCACCACTTGCATTTACAGCTCCGACCTTAGGCCACTTAACTACCATCATTAGTTATAAGCCATTTCTCATCATCATTCCTAGTTAACCCATCACACCACACCCTGATACATCATAAACACTCATCCCTTGCATCAATACTCATCTCGGTCGGTTGATGCTTCCTTCTTGTCGACTATAAAAAACATTTTCCAAGAAGGAGGTAGTACCTTGAATCACTCCTCACCTCAATAGGGGCATCCCCAAATGGCACTCTGGGAATCATCATTGTCCGTTGATGTAATCAATCCTCTTGAAATTTGAATTCAAGATAAGCTTTCGTTTCAAGATGGTATCATACTTCATATCCGTTGCACTATGTCAGAATTCGTCGAAGACCCGTGACTTGATAAGCATCTCTTTCAGTAATGATTACATGGGAAGGTCCCGAACAGTCAAAGACCCATGCATATAATGAGCACTTTTTCTCAAAAAATGTGACATACCAAGATTATGCATGTGGGTACCACATTCAACATTATTTCAAAGAAAAAATGCCCCCGAGGGCGTCAACAATCAATGTTGTCAACCAACAAAAAATCACTACCAAAAGTGACATAAACAGAACCATTATCTGTCATATTAGCTTAACTATCCAAAACATCACGAGCATGGGACATGCCCGCCTCGTAGAAATATTATATTCATTCTATCTCTTGTGGGTTTCAAACAGAGCACATATCTTTTTTACTTGCGACAAGGGGTCTCTCAACTCAGGTCTAAAGAAAATTACTCTCTCTCTCTCTCAAAAGGACAACGCAGAAAAGAAAACGTAATGTATTTCAGCTATACAGTTCTTCTTAGTCCTCATACATTAGGGGGGAACTGTTAACACTAGAAAATCGTATAGGAAAAATACATTAAAAATGTCAAGCAGAAGGTAGAGATAATGATTTTCAGAGAAGGAATACATTACAAAAAGCCAAAAATTTAATTATTCCTAATGTTCAGGTAGAAATTTATGGACAGTGCGACTATTCCTTCAATATCTGCGTGCAATGCAACTATTCCTTCGATATTCGTGTAGCACAATGCGTCTATTCCTTCGATATCCATGCGGTCCCATAAATGGTGAAATGTCACCATCCAGGACCACTTAGCACACTTGGTTAGGAATATTCCTCAGTACTACCAAGTAAAGTCATATTTGAGCCACCTTAAGGTTGAAATGAAGCACACAAAGGAATCATACCCCCACTCTTATGTCACCATCCATCTTGGACCAAGGGAGGGAGGAAAATTTTGAAAATGGTAAGCCAGGCATGGGAAGAGAAATAGGAGACACATTTTTATGTTGGCCAAATTTCTCATCAGCAAACTAGCTTGTGTTATCTAGATGATCTGAAAATGAAACTATTTGTATCTGTTGTTCAAAGTATCCATTTCCATTTAATTAAGTGTGCAAAGTGTTTATCATGTCTTGCAATTTAAACAAAGTGTTTTTGGTAACTATTTTTGAGTTTATGTGTGAGGAATGTTAATTAAAATTATTGTTTAATATCTTAAATCAGAAATACACAGCAGCATAACTTCACCATAACAACATAGCAACATGATAAGGCAGTTCACCCCTCCTGGGCTACATCTGTCGGGTCCAAGGCTCCTAATGGGTATGTCCTTGCTCTATTAAGTTGCTCAAATTGGTTTTACAGTGAGAAATATGACTAAACAGGAAGAAACAACTGTGAAATTGAATTCAGAAAATAGAAATAAGCTAAGAATGGCTTTTATTTCACCTCAAACAGTGAAGTGTAGCCCAATGCAGCTCCATTTCCCTCATGGCCCTTATGGCTCTCCAAGCTTCCCTGAAGAAAAATGGCTGAAAAACACCTATTTTAGCTCTGCAACCTATCCCAAACACTCCAGAATGCTCAGAATACCCAAAATTGACCAAAATTTCGTACAAAATGGTTCAATATTGAAGAAGTTATGACCTCCACAATTTTCTACTCAATGTCCCTTGGAAACCCCACCAATCTGGATGAACTCCAGTTAGGCGCGCTAGAAATGGAGGAAGGCTGAATTTGTCAGAACCACGCACTAAATTTGGGAGTAGCATTAATTTTAACTGTCAGTGGTGGCGCGTTCACATGCGAGAAAACCGGAGGCAGTTTAGTGTTGGCGGTTAAGTCGTAGCCCGCGCCCATGGTCATAGCCTGCAGGTCACTTGGCTAAGGGCTAGCACCTGAGGGCTTAAACATTTTTTTACTGCCATTTAAAAGGGTCTTAGCCCTTGGTTCTACGTCTGGTCGTGGAGCGTTCCGACCTTAAGCCTTGAGGGCTTAACCTTATAACTCCGCCCGTTTAAACTGTAAAACGACTCGCCCGCTATAAGCTGACCCATAGGCGTTCAAGTCGAGTCGAACTTTTCCCAAGGCATGAACCGAATCATATGCATTCATTGTTGCACGAGGGTCTGACCCAAATGCGTTCAGCGTGACCCGAATGTGTTCAAGTCGGGTTGGGTTGGCCCATCAACATTTTTTTTTAAAACATGATTTTGAACCAATTTTTGAAACCATGGCATGGGGCCACGTGGCAGCCTCTAGGTAGGCCACGTGGCACCCTATAATAGGTCCTCAAAACCTTAATAAAGACAATGAAATTTTCCACACAAAATTTCCGAAATGACAATTTTTTTTTGTGTTCAAAAGTCTTGTTTTGAAGGTCATTGGGTGTTTTAAAACGTCAATATCTTTCTCATACGACATCGGATTTGATTCCCGTTCACGGTGCCAGAATCGTAGTGACAAGGCCTATCCGGTCGTTCAGGTTGCAACAAATTCTAAGCAGTTCTAATTTTAAGCATTTTTTTCCCCTTGGACATGATCACCTGATCACACCTCCCCATTGGGAAGCTTTTGGACCCCAAAAGCCTTCAGTTACCTGTTAAGAAGATGAGGGTACATATCCCTCACCTTTTCCACCTCCATCTATTTTTCCTTACTCAGTTTGCTGCCTTTAAGACCAACCCAAACATAATCAATATTTCCCCTCCTCAAAGTGCGTGTCCTTTTTGTCAAGGATAGCATCCTCTTTCAGCTCATCCAAAAATTATAGTGAGAAATCCTCTATGGATGGAAGCTGAATGTCACTTTCATAATCAGAAATTAAAGGAGGTTCATACAAACGTAAATTTTCCACATTCACAAAGGAACACATTTTCATATATGAAGGCAAATCTAGTTGAAAAACATTATTTCCAACTTGTTTAAGGATCTTGAATGGACCATAACGAATAGGCTTCAGCTTTTTACCTTCTCCTTGCATTCTTTCCTTACTAATATGCAGCCATACCTCATCTCCTTCTTGAAACATATGATCAGCTTTGTGTTTGTCATGCCTCTCCTTGTACTTGCCTTGACTTTTTTCAAGTTGTTCTTGAACCTGCTAATGTATGAGCTGAATTATTTCAATGAACATGCGAGCTTTGTCAATGTCACTATGCCTATCAATGGCAACATCCTTCTCAAGAATGAAATCTAAAGGTGACTTAGGAAAATACCCAAAGCAAGCTTCAAACGGTGAAGTATTTGTAGAAGAGTGTTTGGCCCAGTTGTAAGCATGCTGAATGTAATGCAAGTGCTCATCCCAAAGCTTGGGATGCTTGATGCAATAACCTCTCAAAATATGTACAATGGTTCTGTTCAATACCTCTGTTTGGCCATTTGTTTGCGAATGGAAAGCAGTACTCTTCTTCATCTTGGTGTCCATCATCTTCCATAAATTGGACCAAAAATTCCCAACAAATCTAGAATCCCTGTCACTAACAATAGAAGTAGGCAAGCCATAATGAACCCATACATGTTGAAAATATAAATCAGCAGTTTGTTCAACAGTTATAGATTTCTTACATGGCATAAGAATACACATCTTGCTGAATCTATCAATTACTACATAAAGATAATCATGCTGCTTTATAGATAATGGTAGACCTCCAACAAAATCCATAGAAACACTTTCCCATGGTCTAGAAGGTACCCCCAATGGCGTATATAAACCAAGATTCTTATTGTTATGCTTGCTTGTAGCACATAATGAACAACCTCTAATGAAACATGAAACACTATCTACCATGCGAGGCTAATAAAAATACCTCTGTAAATGTGTCACTGTTTTGCTTACCCCGAAATGTCCAACAATAAGAGAAGAATGAGCTTCTCTCATGATGCTTAGTCTCTCCCCCTGTGGTATACATAACTTTCCCATATGAAACAGCAAATTATTATGCAAATGATAATCATTCTCCTCAACATGATTCCCTTCACTTAAGTTAGCATACACATCCTTAAAATCAACATCAGATGCATATTGTTCTATGTAGCTCTCGTGTAGAATAGAATCGTTCTTAAGTAAAGTAGTAGCACTAATAATAAGCCTTGAAAGCATATCAACAAATTTATTGAAAATACCTTTCTTTTACCTTATTACCAAGTGAAATTGTTTTAGGAAACCCATCCATCTGAAATGCCGTGACTGTTGTAATTTACTTTGCAACAACAAGTACTGTAAAGGCTGATGGTTGGTCTGAACAACTGTTTCTTTGCCCATCAAATAGTGTTTCCACTTTTTGACGCTTTGTACCAATGCATACAACTCCTTATCATATTTTGGATAATTCACAATAGCACCATTAAATGTCTCAGAATGAAATGCGATAGGCTTACCATGCTGTAAGAGAACTACACCCATGGCGTAATCACTAACATCGGTCTGAATCTTGAATGGTTGTCTCAGGTCCGATAATGCAAGGACTGGAGCTGAACTTATCTTCTCTTTCAAAGACTCTAAAGCTTTCTATTGCTTGCCTCTCCATTGGAAATCATGCTTCACACTTGTCACTGCATGCATAGGAGCTACTATGGCAGAGAAGTTAGAAATAAACTTCCTCCAATACTGAGTTGCACCAAAAAAACTTCTTACCTTTGTAATAGATTTGGGAGTAGGTCAATTCAAAATGGCTTCTACCTTAGAAGGATCAATTCTCAAAGCACCTCCTCCTACTATGTTTCCCAAATAAACCAAAAAAGTCTTTCCAAATTCACACTTTGACATTTTAAGAAACAACTGATTTTTCTTCAAAATATCAAGTACTTTCTTAACATGCATGACATGATCTTCTCTAGTCTTGCTGAAAAGTAAGATGTCATCTAAGTAGACAATAAAAAAATCATCAACAAAAGGACGTAAGACATCATCCATTACACACATGAAAGTTGCAGGTGCATTGCATAAACCAAACGGCATAACAAGCCACTCAAAGAGTCCCTGTTTGGTTTTAAATGTTGTCTTCCAAATGTCACTTTTTCCAATTCTAACTTGATGATAACCACTACGTAAGTCTATATTAGTGAAATATTTAGCATCTTTCAGCTGATCTAACAGATCATCTATCCTTGGGAGTGGGTAACGATTCTTTACTGTTATCTTGTTCAATGCCCTGAAGTCCACACAAATGAGCCAAGTTCCATCTTTCTTTGGAATCAACACTATCGGTGACTGACATGGAGAAGTGCTTGGTCTTATGAATCCTTTGTCCAACAAGTCTCTAATTTTCCTCTTTATTTCAACATTATCCATGATAGACATGCGGTACATGCCTATCTTAGGAAGAGGACAATCTTGATGTAACTGGATTTCATGCTGAATCTCCCTTTTAGGAGGTAAACTTGTCGGTTCCTGAAACATCTCATGATGTGCATCAACTACATCATATAAATCTGATTTAAGCTTGGAATCAAAATTTTCAAATGACTCATGATTCATATCAACCTTGGGCTGAACCATAAGAATTACAAAACTCTTACTAGAATTTACTAGCCTTTTTACCTGTCCCGCATTTACCATCACTATATTTTCCTTCTTGTGATGTGCTCTGACAATGAACTCCTTTCCATCTTTAAAGATATGATACTTATTTTCATGGCGATGGAAGATCACTTTCCTGTCAAATAAGTAAGGACTTCCCAAAACAATTCCTAATATATCAAGCGGCACTACATCAAGTTCAACTGTGTCAATAAAGTGTGCAGTAATCGTGAATCACAATATGCACTTTCTTGAGACTTGTAAGTTTGCATCGTTGCATATCCATGCAAGTGGATATGGCTTGGGATGTGGAACGGTCTCAAGTTTAAGCTGTTTGACCAAGTCTTCTGATATGAGATTTTCTTGTGACCCACTGTCAAACAGTGTGTCAATTTTTGTATGTTTTGAGACTACCCTCACATGGGACAATTCAATTCTTTCTTCCTCATTTGGAGTTTTTACATGACAGTTTGAAGTACTAGTGCTTGGCTTAGTTTCAGTTTCCTTTCCCTTAATACTCTTCAAAACCATGGTTGCAATTTTGGTTTCATCACCTGAATCATCACCTAAGTCTTGTGGTGTAGTTGTAGCAATTGCAGTTTTCTTCTTTCCTTTGTTTTTGTTAAACTGAGTTCTTTTTTCAGGATGTAATTTCCAACAATTTTTCTCTTCATGTCCTTCTCTTCAACATTGTTTACATATTACTTTCTCACCCTCTTGTTTGAAAAATGCATTCTTTTTTCCTTTTCCCTTAAAGGTTTTATCTTTGTTTTTCCCCTTAAAAGGCTTGTTTCTACCCTCATCAAAAGTATTTTTTCCTCTAGCCTCTAAATGTGTAGCTTGTACAAAAACTTCGTCTAGACTAGTAGGATGGAACATAAGGATAGTATGTCTAAGGTAGCTATGCAAACCACCTATATATTTCAACAAAGTATCTTGACTTTGTAAGTCTACCCCTAATAAGAGTGCTCTTCTCCTAAACTCTTGGGTGTAGTCTTGTACTTTTTGTCCGTTAAGCTGTTTGAAGTTTTTCCAGTTCATGATAGCCTTTTGTAAACGAGCTAATGGATAAAATTGATTTTTAATTGTAGTAATAAATTTAGCCCATGATAAAGTGATCTTACCATGTTTTTTAATTTCATCCTTGGTCTTGGCTTCCCACCATACCAATGCTGCTCCATCCATTCTCAAAGAGGCTAACTGTATCTTGGTGTCGTCATCATGAAGGTTCTGTATCCTCAAGTAAACTTCCAACTGTCTTATCCAATTGTCAAGTTTCTCTACATTGACTTCACTGTTAAACATAGGCAACTCAAATTTAACATCAAGATTTAAAAATGAACTTTTACCAATGGTTTTAGACTTGTGAGATTGATTCACCAAAGTTGAGGATGACGATCTAGAGGAAGAGGATGAACATGGAGATGGTGGATCACCATTTCCTCCGTGTCCTTTATTTGACTTTTCATCACTTTTATTTCCTCCTGAAGAACCCTCTCCTTCTTTCTGTTTTTTATACCCTTCTCCAACAAGCCTATCATTCCTTTCTTGGTAGAGTATCCTCACCATATCTGTCATGTCCAAGAAAGCCTTTTGGAACACCTGTTCCTCTTCTTTGGGATCCATATATTCAAGAGCTTCTCCCTCTCTTGAAGACATGCTTGAAGCTGCTTCTATGGCTCTTGGAGGTGGCTCTCTGGCCCTTCTTGTTTGAGGATTACTTTTTGCACTAACCAAGTGTCCTTCACCTCTCTTGAGTTTAAGCCTAGTAAGCATCAAAACTTGTAAACAATCAACTATATATTTGCAAAAAACAAATGCTGAGTAAAAATATAGATCCTAAGGCTCAAATCCTTAGCTATGATACCATATAATCTAAAAATGAAACTATTTGTATCTGTTGTTCAAAGCATCCATTTCCATTTAATTAAGTGTGCAAAGTGTTTATCATGTCTTGCAATTTAAACAAAGTGTTTTTGGTAACTGTTTTTGAGTTTATGTGTGAGGGAATGTTAATTAAAATTACTGTTTAACATATTAAATCAGAAATACATAGCAGTATAACTTCACCATAACAACACAACAACATGATGAGGCAGTTCACCCCTCATGGGCTACATCTGTCGGGTCTAAGGCTCCCAATGGGCATGTCCTTGCTCTATTAAGTTGCTAAAATTGGTTTTACAGTGAGAAATATGCCTAAACAGGAAGAAAAAACTGTGAAATTGAATTCAGAAGACAGAAATAAGCTAATAATGGCTTTTATTTCACCTCAAACAGTGAATTGTAGCCCAATGCAGCTCCATTTCCCTCATGGCCCTTATGGCTCTCCAAGCTTCCCTGAAGCAAAAATGGCTGAAAAACACCTCCGTTAGCTCCACAAATTGTCCCAAACACTCTATAAAGTTCAGAATACCCAAAATTTACCAAAATTTCATCCAAAATGGTTTAATATTGGAGAAGTTATGACCTCCACAATTTTCTGCTCAATGTCCCTTGGAAACCCCACCAAATCTGGATGAACTCCAGTTAGGCACGCTAGAAATGGCAGAAGGCTGAATTTTTCGGAACCGCATGCTAAATTTGGGGGTAGCATTAAGTTTAACTTTCAGTGGTGGCACGTTCACATACGAGAAAACCAGAGGCAGTTTAGTGCTGGCGGTTAAGTCGTAGCCCGCACCCATGGTCATAGCCCATAGGTCACTTGGCTAAGGGCTAGCACCCGAGGCCTTAAATTTTTTTTTACCGCCATTTAAAAGGGGCTTAGCCCTTGGTTCTACATTTGGTCGCGGAGCATTTCGACCTTAAGCCCTGAGGGCTTAACCTTATAACTCCACCCAGTTAAACTGTCAAACGACTCGCCCGCTATAAGCTAACCCATAGGCATTCATGTTAGGTCGACCTCCACCTGAGGCATGACCCGACCCATATGCATTCACTACTGCACGAGGGCCTGACCCAAATGTGTTCAGTGTGACTCGACTGTGTTCAGGTCGGGTCGGGTCGTCCCATCAACATTTTTTTTTTTTAAACATGTTTTTGAACCAATTTTTGAACCCATGGCCTGGGGCCACGTGGCAGCCTCCAGGAAGGCCACGTGGCACCCTATAATAGGCCCTCAAGACCTTAATAAAAAACATGAAATTTGCCACACAAAATTTCTGAAATGAATTTTTTTTTGTGCTCAAAAGTCTTGTTTTCAAGGTCATTGGGCGTTTTAACACTTCAATATCTTTCTCATACGACATCAGATTTGATTCCTGTTCATGGCGCTATAATTGCAGCAACGAGGTCCATCCGATCATTCAGGTTGCAACCAATTTTGAGAAGTTCCATTTTTGAGCATTTGTTTCCCCTTGGACATGATCACCTGATCACTAGTAGAAAGAGGATTGGAAGGATTCAATTGTTGGCCATACAACACCTCAATCCAAGAGAGAAGCATTCACCACATGTTTATCGATCTACCATCCTTTGAGATGGAAGAGAGGCTTGCTGAAAACTTGAGGGGAAGAGACCCCTTATCTTGGATATTGGAGCTCTGTAGCTCGAAGGATCCATTACAAGAGATTTAGCATTCTATCTTCAACTACTATCAACACCTAATAAAGAGATAAAGCTTTCCATTGTTGAGTTATTAGTGTGTTTTCTCTATTAAGGGTGTTTCTTGTGAATTTTTTTTTGTTTTTGTCTCAATGTTTTTGTTGCATGCTATGTTTCCATTTAACTTAGCTTATTACATGTTGAACTTGTTCCACAAACGTTTGAAAAACCACTTTGACCTGTGACTTGCATGTAGGTGAGAAACCTCCCTACTAAGAAAAGTGTATTTATTCTGCCCATGCACTAAATACACTACCACACTTGTGATAGGACATGAAATGACACTGATGACATGGACTGCATTGTAGGCTTTAACCATGTATAGAAATTACCTAGAAACGAATTCTTAAAAAATAGAAAATAAAAAATGGCGAGAGGATAAACTTAAAACACATATACACAGAGATTTTCCCTAGATCCCAAAACAAGGACTATCAGATTGATTTTTCATTATATTCATTTTAATGTTTCAACACATATATATACATGTCAAAGCATTCATAAACCCAATCCATTAACCATGGATTAGAACATAATCGTAGTTCCCTTAACCAGATATACAAACACCATGGACAGAAAACCATAATGCCCAAAACCATGTGCAAAACCCAAGCACAAAACCATAGGTAGGTCCGCCCACCTAATATAGGGTCCAAAAAAAATCCCGGGGCGCTGCCCCAGACCCCGTGCAAGGGGGCTACTGCCCCCCTGTTGCGCCCGGCACAACAAACAGGGGGGCTGGCAGTGTTCGACTAGTCTTGGAAAGAATATAACCGTACACCCAACATTCTCCCACTTATTGTTTTCTTTCTACAGGGGTGCATGAGATATCTTAGTCATTGGTCTAGCCTTGCAACACCTATTTTTTCTCTACACCAAGAGAAATTCTCAATGTTCACAGAATTTATCAATGAATTTGCAACACTCTTCGAAGTGTCCACCTTTACCAGCAACACCTTTTTTTCCTCAACCATATCTCTCATAAAGTGATACTTAACATCAATGTGCTTTAACTTTGAATGATAAGGCGAGTTCTTAGCCAAGAAAATTGGACTTTGGCTATCACAGTCTATCCTTATAGCTCACTACACCAACCCCATACTTGAACACAATCTCTGCAACCAAAATTCTTCCTTACTTGCATGAGTGGCTGCCATGTATTTAGCCTTTGTAGTTGAAAGATCAACTACAGACTATATTTTTCTCATCCAACTGACTATTCCTACAAATAGGTTAAACACATACCCACTTGTAGATCTTCTCTAATTTAGATCTCCATCCGAGTCTGCATCAACAAAGCCACGGATGTACAAAAATCTGTTGAAACCTGGTCTTCCTTGGTAGCATAGACCATAATCACTAGTGCCACACAAATATCTAAAAACCCGCTACAGTGTTATCCAATGCTCCTTCTGTGGTTTTGAGATAAACTTGCTCAATACTCCCACTACATGTGCAATGTATGGTCTAGTATAGACCATTACATACATCAGTCTACCCACTACACTTTCATATGGAACATGGAACATGTCCTCTTCTTCTTCTTCTGTCTTTGGACATTGTTCAGCAGATAACATTACACCTACAGGAATAGAAACCTTCATTGGTTTACTATCCTACATATTGAACCTCTGCAATATTTTCTCAGCATACTTCCTCTGGTTTAAATAAGCTTCCTCTTTGCCCGATCTCATTTAATTTCCATGCCCAAAATATAGTTTGCAACACCAAGATCCTTTATGTCTAATTTGGAGGAAAATTGGGTCTTCAAATCCTGGATAATTTCTTTGTCATTTCCAACCAACAACATATCATCCACATACAAGACCAAATAAATAACATGGTCACCAATCAATTTAAAATACACACAGTGATCTGATTTTCTTCTTGTGAAGCCAAGTCCCTGTATATATGTATCAAATTTCTGATACCACATCCTTGGTGACTATTTTAACCCATACAAAGACTTTTTTAACCTGCATACTAGCTCTTTCTTACCCTTCACCGCAAATCCTTCAAGTTGCGTCATCTAGATCTCCTCTTCCAGATCCTCATGAAGTAACGTTGTCTTCACATCCACCTGTTCTACCTCAAAATCAAATACAACAACAACAAATAAAAGTAATCTAATAGAAGTTACCTTGGCAACAAGAGAAAAATATCACCAAAATCAATTCTCGGCACCTCGGAATAAACTTTTGCTACTAATCGAGCTTTGTATTTCTCCACCTTGCCTTTTGCATTCAGGTTCTTCTTAAACACCCATTGCTTCCAATGGGTTTCCTTCCAGCTAATAACTCCAGCAAATCCCATGCCTTATTTTGTTGCAATGATGCAATTTCGTCAACCATGGCCTCCTTCTAGAGTTTTCCATCCTCTGAATCCACTTCCTCCCTGGTAGTTCTAGGATCATCATCAGTGATAGATAAAGAAAAATTTGAACATAAATCAGATGGACTATACCTTTCTAGTTGCCTTATTTCTCATATTGATCTTCTGAAAGCTAGAGTTTGTGGCTCTTCATCTTCTGAATCTTGCTCTGTTGTATATTCTGATTCATCCTCCTTTAGCTCAAACTCTATCTTCTCATGTTCCTTTGGTAGGAATTTATGTTTAATAACAACTTTCACGTCTCTAAACACCACATCTCGGTTGTACACAATCTTCCTTGTTTATGGGTTCCAAAGATGATACCCTTTTAAGCCATCCATATACCCAATAAAGATTCACCTTTCATATTTAATATCCAAATTGGTTTTTCTATCATTTGGAACATGTACATATGCACCATAGCCAAATACCCTCAAATGTGAAAGATATGGTTTCTCACCATTCCATACCTCATGTGGAGTCTTATCCTCCAATTTTGATGAAGGTTATTTTTTAACCAGGTAACATGCAATCTTCACTACCTCTGTCCAAAATTCGTGTCCTAACCCAACACCACTGAGAATGCTTCTTTATTTTTCCATCTGAACGTCCTATTAATTCTCTTAGCAACTCCGTTTTTTTTAGGTGTGTAGGGATTAGTCTTATACTGTGCTATACTACACTTCTTACATAACTCTTCAAATTCCTTCTTGCAGAACTCTCCACCATTATCTGTCCTTAACGCCTTTATCTTCTTCTCTGTCTGATTTTCCAGTAGAGCCTTAAATTCTTTAAAACTGTCAAAGACTTCAAACTTATTCCTACGGAAATATATCCATGTATTCCTCGAGAGGTCATCTATAAATATATGCAGTTGCTCCTTTGGCTCCTATAGCTTCTCTTTACCTTTTGACATCAGTTTTCTATCTTTATCTTCAACTACCTTAGCTCTTTTCATTGCTTGAGTGACTTTATCATCATGTACTTCATGTGATTTTTGTCCCTTTTCACAAGTTTGAATTAATGACAACTTTTTCTGTGGTTTTAGACCAAGGTTGGACAAAAAATCAGACCACTAAAGTTTTTTCTTATCCACAAAAACATTTACAAGAATTTTGATGAGGGAAAAGTGAAATAAGCTGGACACGTGGTTGTCCCTCTGAAGCTGAACCTTTATTGCCATTTTCTCTAGGCTCTTGAGTAAGAAGTAATATAAGTTCATGGGCTTTTTGTCTGTGAAATGTAACAGAAGCCTCAAATGGTATTGGTAAGCCCTGCTAAACCTACCTTCACATGTAAAATATATTTGAATTATTTTTAGCAGCCCACTATAATGGTCTTGAAGGTATGTTGTGGGGAAGGTGGTGACAGACTCATTGCTAAACTCAGGTTTAACAAACTCTTTGAAAGATGAGACCTCTAAGTCATCACCCTTGAACCATTCTTCACCTACTATTGGAAGACATGTGGAATCTGCAATAATTTTTTCTATGATAAAAATATACATCTCCCAACTTGAATCTATCATCCTTGAAATTCATCGCACAGAGACTAGCAAGTTGTGTATGGTAGCCTATCTTCTGAATCCTTTGGTAGAATGGAATGCATCCAACATTTTCAAAGGCCACTATGATTGTTGGGGAGGATTTTACCATGGTTAAAATATAGGACTCAATGCGAACAACATCTCCTCCCTTTTTTCTGGTGGTAGGATCCATTCAACCATAACAAAAGGTGGCAAAGAGACTTGGCCAGCGAGAAACTACGTGTGCAACTAAAGGAGAGGGAAGCTTTAATTTGATGATAACCCACACTGTGTTACGCAACTACTGTGTAGTGGTGACAGAGGAGCCTTAAAACAAGGAATAGCAGTGGGAAAAATTTGCAATCCAACCCATAAAATTCCCCAACCACTCAACACTATACACTTGTCAGGGTTTGTACCAACAAGACCCAGTTTTGGTTGTTTTAAGTTCGACTGTGTGTGTGGAAACACAAGTGTGCGCAACGAAATATTTTTTGAAAATGAAATGAAACGACACTACAAAGCTCAATTTCAACTTTAAAAAACATCTTTGGGGAGTGAAAAGCAGGCTCCTACATTATACCAATCAAAAAATCATGTGCAGTAAGGGAAAGCTCCACTGAATGCGTTGCGTAGTGGTTATGCAGTGCCTTGCGCAGAAATTGTGTAGCAGACCTCCATTTCTCCTACGTTTACCCTTTGATCTTGTGATCAGCCTCTGAATTTTGATGCACCACGTAGAAAATAAACTCATCAACAAACATAAATTAGTGAAAAAGGTGACTCTATCATGAACATTCAAATTTATGAATTAAATGGTGTGATGAACAATGTGTTTCTTTTGGTGCTCCACTTTGTTGAACAATCATTTGGGAGCATGGGGACTCAGTAATATTTGAATGATAGAAATGAGTGCGAGGGGGTGGGTTAATATATGAGGGTATGGGTGTTATGTGTTCATCATGGGTAATGATGATTAGGCAAATGGAAATAATACCAACGTAGAATGGGGGGATGTGATAGTTGGGTATATAGGGATATGAAATAGTTTAGAAGGGAATAAGGGGATATGGGAGTAGGATATGTAGGGTTAAAGGGTAATGAATGAGGATAGGGGATAAAATAAGAACAGGAGGTAGGGATTAGCATATGAATGGTGAATTTATCATAGAATATGGGATATAAGAAGTGGGAAAGAATAATAATATTCAAACCATGTTTCCTTGAACAACATCCCTTTGACTGTAAATACATTTTCACATGAACCTTATAAAAAACCATCATTTGGACACGACCCTCTCGACTCAAAATTTATGACGATAGTTCCTAAATAATTAAACACCATTTCATGTTTCTTGACCAGAGCTTTGACAACCAAACTCACGATGACTTCCTATACAATGCTTGGTCAAACTCATGACATGATAGGTCTATGAGTTTCGACTCATTACAAGACAAAAAATTGCACTGTTCGAAGACGTTTGATAGTTGACTTAACTTATTGAAATTGACTATTGACTGTAAGAAAATATTTAGCGTACTGGCTAAACTATTTATGATAGAAAAGTGTTGAGACCTTAGGGCCTTCACTTCGAGCTTCAAATACCAACACAAAATGTCCACACTTGCAATATTAAAATATTAAAACGATATATACAATGAAATGACGTTCCAATCATGGAATCAGGTAAGAAAATTCTTGAGAAACCTACCATTCACCGACTCTACTCCAACTGATTCATCTGAAAAATCCTCAAGCAGATAATCATTGTTCCCTCTGAATGCAGCAATCTTGAATAAACCTTTCCACAAATTCTCGAACTTCCCATGTTTTCCCTTTTATTTGCTCCTAACATCCCATTTTAGTACCTGATCTCCAATCTAAAAATTAGCTATTTTTGTCCTCCTATCATATATTCTTTTGATTCTGTCTTGAATTGGCTCGGTGTTCTTAAAGACTTCTTCCCGGGATTTTTGAAGATGAATCATTTGTCCAATCCTTCGCTGCATGTCATTTTGTTCTACTTCTGTATCTTGTAATAGCTTCATGGCTGGGACTCGTAATGAGGAAGGAAAGAGAGAATTTTTTCCATAGACCAGCTGAAATGGAGACATGCCTATTGACGTCTTAGTACTTACACATCTGCCCACAACACATGTACCAACTTTTTGTGCCAGCGCTTCTTGTTTTCGTACAACATTTTCTTGATGATATTTACCATAATTTTATTCAAGTATTATGCCAAGCCATTACCCTAAGGGTAATAGGTTGTAGATTTCCATAGAACAATGTTATATTTGTGACAAAAATCTATCATCTTTTTGGATCTGAAAGCTGCAACATTATATGTGATAATATTTTTCGGACAACCAAAATAATACAAAATGTTACTTTCCAAAAACTTTATGATTACCTTGTCCGTATCTTGCCTGGTCAGGACTTCTTCAATCCACTTGGTGAAATATTCTATTGTCGTAAATATCCACCTATGTTGTCCAAAAGAAGTGGGACTAATTTCGCCAATAAAATCGAGTCCCCATTGCTGGAATGGTGACTCAACTGCTACGGGTGTCAAGGGCAGCGAAAGAAACTTATTTCTTCCTTCAAACATTTGACATTATCAACAATTGGCCACCTTTTTATACACATCAGCAAACAAACTAGGCCAATAAAATCCATCCCTTAGAATTTTATTTACTGTTGTCTTCCAATATAGGTGACCACCACTTTCTCCCTTGTGAAATTCTTCCATTGTTTTCTAAGCTTCTTCCTCTATCAAGCAATTCAGATATATTCCACCGGGATCTTTCTAGTATAAAAATTGATCAATTATGCAGAATTGATGTGCCTTTAGTTTTAGAAATCGGGCCTTTTTTTGGGGCAGATCGGGAGGTGCTTGTAAATGCTGAAACACATACAAAATATCAGAATACCAAGGAGAATCAACAAACCTTTCCAACAATTGTTGGGAAATGCTTGAAGTTTCATCTTCTTTTAGGACAACCAAGGAATTTATTTGAAGTGATTGCAAACTCGATTCAGCCATAATTCGAGCCAAACCTTGTCCTTTAATCAACTGTGCTAATTTGATCTCGATGTCGTACTCAAGTATAGAAGCACTCTGTTTTACCATCCTCCCGTCCGGATCAATTTGAGTCAAAATGTCTTTGACTGCAGCACTAGGTACATAAGCCACAACATGAGAATGAAAAATGTATACACGAAAGTGCTTCAGTGCCTTGAATAGAGCCAATGTCTGCTTCTCCATTATGTCATATCTAAGGGAAGCATCTCTTAGAATCCTACTGAAGGAAGAGATGGGTTGTTTGGTTCCCTGCTGATTTTTCTACAATAGGACAACAATGATACAATGTTCATAAGCAAAAGAAAATATGATTAATTCACGTGTATAATCTAGGATGATTAGTGTGGGAGCACGAGACAATGCAACCTTAACCTCACTAAAATATTTCTTGTTGTCTTCACCCCATTTCACCTCGTTGTCCCGCTTTAACATATTTGTAATCTTACTCATGGGAATTTCCATTTTTTGAATTGTTGCAACTCTATTGGGTTCTATTTTGATGCCATCTTTCGAAATAATGTGACCCAAAATCTTTCCTTCCTCCAGCCTAAACAATGATTTTTTTGGGTTTAATGATATGTCGTATTTCCTACATTTCTCAAAGACTACCCTTAAGTGATGATATTCATCAAACTGTGAATAAATGGTAATATCATCAATGTATATGACAAGAAACTTATATTTTTCCTCCATAAAATCTATGTCCATAGCTTGCTGAAAAGTCGCCCTTGCATTCATTAGACCGAATGACATCTTGGCATATTTGAAAGTGCCAAAGGGTGTGGTGAAGGATGGCTTATCTTGGTTTTTTGGGTAAACCGGAATCTAGTTATACCCTGAGAAACCATCTAGCAAAGACATTTTTCTTGCTCCCACCACCTTTTGAAGAACGTGGTCCATATTTGGCAGTGGATAATTTTCCTTGAGTGACACCTTGTTTAAGTTTCTAAAATCCACACATAATCTAATTTCACCCGCCCTTTCCCTGACCGGCACCAAGTTAGATAACCAATCAGAAAATATGAAAGGAACTATAATTCCAACATTAAAAATCTTCCTTACCTCCTTCTTGATCAGGGGCAGCAACACCATATTTTTCCTTCATAGTTTCTGCTTGAAAGGCTTTTGATCATTTTTTACTAGTATTATATGCTAGATTATATCTTTTTTATATACTTCCAGGGCTTCATACCCCCAGGAAAACACATTAACAAACTCGGTCAATAGTTCTAAATATTTTTTCTTCATTTACGGGCTCAAGGTCTTGGACAAATTTATCATTTTTGGGTGCTTCGTTGTACCTATATTACATTATTCAACTTCTTCTCCCACGGGTGAAATTTTTTTCCTCCTGGCCACATCATTCTGATCAAAGAGTTCTTCCAAAGGTACCAACCCTATTGGAAGGAAATTGTCCTTGAGCTGAAACACTTTCAACTCTCCTCCTTGCATGTCCAATTCCTCTTTCAACTGATTGATGAAACTCTCCTTGTCCAAATCTTCGCACCCACAGTCCTTTTCCAATTTCATTTTGACAAACTCCCCTTTTATTAACAAGAAATCCTCTATCTGCTTATCATTTTCAGAGACCTTCCAATGCTTCAAATTGTCAATGACAACAAGCCTATGTCTGACTTCCACATAGTATTCTCCCTTAACACTGTTGGAAACTTTGAAATCAAAGGCCGAAGTGGCCAGAGCATCTGCATCAACATTATCTTTCCTTGGTACAACAAAAAAAATATAATCAGATTTTTTTTGGAAATAATCTAGGACAATATTAGGAATTTGACTTCTGTGATCCATAAATTAAGTATCAAATCTTTCGGTGAAAATCACAATGGAGAAATTTTTGTCAACGCATTTCGAACCAGCCAGTGTGGTTCATCATCAGGACAAGATATGAAATTTGATCTAGGACTCAGCTTAAATAGAAAAAGAAGCTCCAAATAGCCGTTGTACAATAACGGCTAGTTTGACCATAAAAATAAAAAATAACAATAACAAAATAAAAATAAAAATAAAACTATAAATAAAATAAAATAAAATAAAAAATAAAATATGAAAAACTAAAAACTAAAAATAAAATAACGGCTACTTTGACCAAAAAAAATAAAAATAAAATAAAATAAACTAAAAATAAACAATAAAATATTTTTTTAAAAAAATTAAGAATAAATAAAATAAAAAAATACAAAAATACAAAATATAAAAAAAATATAAATAAATAAAAAATAAAATAAAATAAAAATATTAGAAAAAGAAAAAAGTAAAAAATAAAAACAAAAATATTAATAATAATAATAATAAAATAATAAAATATACATTATTTGAACATAATTCAATAAATAATTTGAAACTAAATTAATTCCTTTAATTTTTATTAATTTTTATTTTATTTATTTATTTATTTTTTATTTAAAATATATATATATAAAATAAAATAAATAAAAAATAAAAATAAAAATAAAATATTAGGAAAAGAAAAAAGTAATAATAATAATAATAATAAAATAATTAAATATACATTATTTGAACCTAATTCAATAAATAATTTGAAACTAAATTAATTCCTTTATTTTTTATTTTTATTTTATTTATTTTATTTATTTATTTATTTTTTTAACAAATAATAAACATAACTATTCTAAAATAATAATTAATTACATAACAAAAAATAACAAAAAGGAGAAAAGAAAAACAGGACGAGAGGGGAGAAAACGACGAACCTCAGACAAACAGAAGGGTAAAAATAAAAAAGCTACGAATGAAGGGTAGGGATCCAGCACCTACTCACACTCCACCCATCATCTTTGTTAAGGTTAACAGGCCTCTTTTCAATCTCAAGGGCCTCCCTAAACTTTCGGTGGTGAAAATGGCCCACCTTCGCAATGACCTCAACATCTTCAATGCAAATGTGATGCTTTGTCTTTTCAGCATGCTCTGCTAAGGTAGAGGAGCGAGATATATTATGCTTTAGTTCAGCGGCATGTTCATGAATTCTTTGACTGATAGATCGACCAGTTTCACCAATATAAGGGGTCCCACAAGAGCACGGAATCATGTAAACACCCTTACCCTCCTTAGGGAAAATTGGGTCCTTAACCGATCTGAGCGAATTCTGAATCGTGTGGAGGGGCTTGAAGGTTGAACGAACACTATGTTTCAGGAATTAATTTAGTTTCAAATTATTTATTGAATTATGTTCAAATAATGCATATTTTATTATTTTATTATTATTATCATTATTATTTTGATTATTATTTTTACTTTTTTCTTTTCCTAATACTTTATTTTTATTTTATATATATATATATATATATATATATATATATATATATATATATATATATATATATATATATATATATATATATATATATATTATTAATTTTTTTTTATTAAAAAAAATAAAAATAAAGGAATTAATTTAGTTTCAAATTATTTATTGAATTATGTTCAAATAATGCATATTTTATTATTTTATTATTATTATTATTAATATTTTTATTTTTATTTTTTACTTTTTTCTTTTCCTAATATTTTTATTTTTATTTTTATTTTATTTTATTTTTTATTTATTTATTTATTTTTATTTTTATTTTTATATTTTTTATTTATTTTTATTTCTTATTATTATTTTTTATTTTTTATTCTTAATTTTTAAATTTTTTTTATTTTATTGATTTATTTTTATTTTTATTGATTTATTTATTTTTTTTGGTCAAACTAGCCGTTATTTTATTTTTAGTTTTTAGTTTTTCATATTTTATTTTTTATTTTATTTTATTTATAGTTTTATTTTGTTATTGTTATTTTTTATTTTTAGAGTCAAACTAGTCGTTATTGTACAACGACTATTTGGAGCTTCTTTTCTATTTAAGCTGAGTCCTAATCAGATTTAATATCTTGTCCTAATGATGAACCACACTGGCTGGTTCGAAATGCGTTGACAAAAATTTCTCCATTGTGATTTTCACCGAAAGATTTGATACTTAATCTACGACAATGTTGCGATAAGCACGCATCCAGGGTTTTTTTTTTTCTGATATTCTCCTTTGACTTGTTTGATATCCAACTCAGAATCCCCATACACAACTATCCTTCTAGCTCCTGATTTCTTCAAAGTACGAAGACCCGACAAGGGTGCCTCATACTCTGCTACATTATTAGTACAATAAAAAACTAATTTGAATGAATATAACTTTGTCTAATTACCATTTTTTGGGCTAATTATCCAAACACCAACATTGACGCCTTCTCTGCTCGCTGCCCCATCAAAATGCATCATCCACACACATTGTTTTTTATGTTCTCTTTCATTTATTACAACCCTCAAACTTGCATATTTTTTGGGAACACCTTGGCTGCCCTGTTCCTCATTTTTTCTGTTGTCTGGGACTTCCATTTCATGACTTCCTTGTTCATATTTTTCCTTACCTGCACCTTATTTTCTACTATCTGAAAAATCGACATCCACTTTTCTATCTCTCTTTTCTTCTTATTTTACTTCGTTGTCCTTCTCTAATTTTTCATTTGAAATATCTAAATTTTTATCGCTATCCCTTTCTTCTTCTATATATACAAATGTCTCTTCATCACTGATACAACCTGAATTAAACAACACAAATGAGTCCAAATCACATTGGACAATGTACAACAGATGATTTACGGGCTTATCCTGATTACTAATCATAAATTGCATGAGTGGCTCATGGTGCAATCTCCTTGTCTCCCCACCGAAAACTGAAAATGTGATGTAGGACATGTCTGTTTTCATTGCTTCGTTTAGTTTCGTCATCCAGGATCTAGACAAGAGCATACCAAACTTGGGAGGTATATCTACCACCACAATATTCATCACCATATATTTTGAAGGAATTTGAGTTAAAGACACTGCCAAATCTTTGATTAATCCCAGGCACGTCACCTTGCTGGAACCAAGTGAATAAAATAACAAGAGTGTCATTAGGATTAGATTGTAAACTTTTCAACTAATGAAAAAATAGGAGGAGTCCTTCACAAAAGAATCAGAATGACCCACAAGAGGCTTAAGGGTCATTCTGATTATTTTGTGAAGGATTACTCCTCCTTTTTTAATGAGTTGAAAAGTTTACAATATGATCCAAATGAAACTCTTGTTAGTTTTGATGTTGTCTCGTTGTATACGAACATCCCTATCAAAGAGGTGGTTGAAGTGATCAACCGCATCACTGATCCTGACTTTGCCAAATTGGTAGAGATTTGTCATACTTTGACTTTATTTAGCTTTGAAGGTGAGTTCTATGAGCTTACTTGCATTATTTCCATGGGTTCCCACTTTCTCCTATTGTGGCCAGCCTTTTTATGGAATATTTTGAATCAAAAGCCTTGGCTTCCACTCCTTACAAGCCAAAAATTTGGAAGCGTTTTTTGGATAAAACTTTCATAAAATGGTCTCATGGTTGTCATAAGTTAGATTATTTTCATCAGCACCTAAATGATCAATCTAGATATATTAAGTCCACAATGGAAACAAAGGTTGATGGTAGCATTCCATTTCTTGATGTTCTAATCTCTAGAAATGATGATGACTCTTTTTCTCACAAAGTTTTTCGGAAGAAGATCCACACTGAGCAATAACTTCATGCTAGTTATCATCATTTTCCTACTCAGAAGGTTGGTGTTCTCAACACATGGGCCACTAGAGCGCTTAGGTTATATGATGATAAACACTTGGAGAAAGAGAAATCCCATCTCCTTGGAGTATTTGAGATGAATGGTTATAGTAAGAATCAAGGTCTTAAGTATTTCTTGCAAACAGAGGTCCAAAACTAAAAAAATATCTTAGTGAATTAGTTGGTAAGGTTCAACAGCCATTTATTCATGCTACTACTGACAAAATTGCTCAAATTTTAAGGAAGCCTTTTATCTCTTCCACCTGTATACCTTTGAACACCATTTATAGTTCCCTCGGATCTATTAAGGACCCGTTGGACCCAAAAAGTATGAAAGGTGTCTATTTGGTCCCATGCTCCTACGGGGTTCCCTACATTGTAGAAATCGGTTGCTGTATAAGTAAGAGGTTACAAGAGCATGTTGTTGATTTAAGGAATTGTAGGACTTGGTCCTTTTCTCTTGTGGAGCATATTGGGAAGACTAAGCACAAAATGTGTTTGGAGGAGTCCAAGGTCATTGCTAGGGTGGATCATCTCGATCACTGAAAATTTAGGGAGGCAGTTGAAATAGAGAAAATATCCAATACGTTGAATAGGGATGACGGGTGGAAAATCAGTAATTGTTGTATTCCATCTCTATTCTCTTTGTATGGATCATGTTCCTTGGTCCGTCATTGTTTGTCTCTCTTTTTTTTTCTAGTATTTTTCTAGTTTATATATATTATTCTTTTACTATTATTTTGTAGGTTTGTCTCTCTTATTTTTTTTCTGGTATTTTTTTGGTTTATATGTATTATTCTTTTACTAATAACTCAATTTTCTCGTTTCAATTTTTTCGCATTAGATTACATAGCTAACCCTTTAGTTCAATTTTGATTTACAGTGAATACTTATAACAATGAGAATAGATTTTATATCAGGGTTTGTTATAGACTTCCTTCATATATTTGATCAATTTGTTGTGCGAGGAATGAAGAAAATAATTCGAAAAGGATTCTTGTGCACATGTAAATTTTAGATTAGAATTAATTTGATTTCAAATTTCAATTAGAAATAGAATGATTTCAAAGCTTTATCATTGAGATTTGGTTTTTCCAGTGTGACATTTTAATTTTGAACTTAAGATTTCATTCCATTTTTGTTTGTAAGATTTAATTTTTGATTTTCTGGTGTGGAAAATATTTTCATTTTCTCTTGTGTGTTATTAAGATTATTTTCCTTTCTTTTCAAGTGTGAAGTAGATTTGGATTTGATTCCATTCACTTTTAAATAAGTTTGTGTGAATATTTAAACTTTGCAAGTGTGATTTATTTCTACAAGAGTGATATTCTTTTTTCTTTGAATAATTTGTAGATAAAAACATGTGCATAAAACATCCTAATCCAAACAGTGCATGTACAGTTCACCAATTTACAAGTCATGGTCTATAATTTATGAAGTAATTTAACAACAATTAAATTACAAAAAAAATTGGCGTCGTTGACAGGGAAGTGTTATTTAGGATACTTTTCATTAAAAAAATGATAAAAAGACATTTATGCCTAGGGCAAGATATTCTAGGGGAAAATTTGTAAGTATAGTCAGGAGTTCAATTCCAACATGACCACTCACTCCACCAAGACCACGTAGTGCCACACCATCGACCGAAACTCGTATTCCATCCTTTACAAGTAGACATAGACTTCCTGAGGTACTTAGATATGATATCCAACCTAGGGATTCACCAAATTCCTCTACTGAATATTTAGTAGGAGAACCTACATCCCAAATAGAAGGAGTAATCTTTCTATCTTCAACTGGAGAACAACTTCTAGGACAAGAACTAGAAGTCCCTAGTGAAGAAGAAGGAGAAACTTATTTTAACATTCCATCGCTAGAAGAACCAGAGGAGTTAGAAAACCCAATTATAGAAACTTATATTAGATTTGAAGAATATACAATGACAAGAGAAGGGGAAGAAGAGGTACAAAATGTGAATGGTGAACATAGGATTGGAGGAGGAAACAGAGGAGGAGTCGGAGGAAGAGGTTTAAGAGGTGGTAGAGGAGAACGAGAACCTTTTGGATTTCCCATCTTAGATGAAGATACCATGACCACACTGAAAAATATCTCACCCTCCATCCTCCTTAATTTCCATGGATTAAGGAATGAGGATCCTAAAACATTTATTTTTGACTTTGAAGTTTTGTGTAGATCTTATGAGTACTTGCTTGATTCTCAAATATTGAAATTGTTTCCACCCACTCTTAAAGACGAAGCACTTAAATGGCTGATGGGATTGGGAACACATACCATAAGAACGTGGGAGGAAATGAAATATGTGTTATTAGAAAAATACAAAGATAATTGTATGCCTCATAACCTTAAAGATGAAGTATTTAAAATGATGCAAAAAGAAGATGAAAATCTTGAGGATTTGGTTGAAAGATTTGCTTATATTGTTAAAATGGCTAAAATGCATAATATAGATGATGAAAATTTGAAATATCTTTTGCTAAAAGTGATTGGAGATGAGTGGATAGATATTCTCAATTTAATGGGTAAAGGAGACGTTTCAAAATTATCATTTAGAGACATTTGTGAACTTTGTACACATATTTCGAGAGTTAAGGCTAGAACTGGGAAAAATCCAAGAGACCTTGTTATGTCTAGGATTAATAAATTTGCAACTTGAATAGTAAGCAAAGCAGAAATAGGAAATTTGCTTGACAATTTTAAAACATATATTTTAAGGAGTCTTAGTGAACAATTAGATACCCTTAAGATTCAAAACAAGAAAGAAACTGAAAATGTTGCATTATCAATATTTTGTCCTAAATGCAGAAAGAAACATGCTATAAGAGAATGCACTCTTTATAGTGTGGAAATATGTGTTATTTTTGCATAAAACTATGACACAAAGGTATGCCCTTTAATTCCTAGACTTAAAGCAGTCTTGCAAAGTGAAGCTAAAAAAAGCCAAGCTGGGTCACTTTGTTTTATCGGTAAGAGACCATGGCAACCACAACAACCAAATATAGTGCAAGGTATTAACCCTCAATACCAACCATATGCATAACCTAAAAATAATTGGAATATCCGAATGCCTTGGAAAAATTAGCCACCTCATTATGGACACAAGGTTGGAAATACCCTCCTAGGAATCTTCAGTTTAATCAGTAAGTTAAAAAACCATTTATTCCATATCAACCTCCATATTATAATATTCAATCAAATTATTTTCCACAATATCAAATAAAAACTCAGTCTTCTAATCAACAACTTCCATTACCACCCACATCATACCCCCAAAAAACCAATCAACTACCTTCTCAGCCACTTCCAAACCCAAAATATAAAAATTTAAGACCTCTCTACAATATAGAAGGTCAAATTTTGCAAGCGTGCATGATAGCTCCATTAGATCTAAATAATGTCTAACTTAGATCTCGTATAATTTTGGAAAATAAGTTACCATTTGTTGTTATTTAGGAAGAATATGACCCTCTTGAGAAAGAAACATCTCTTAATCAAGAATAAATTTCTCAGAAACAAAGTACCCAAGTACATTCTAATGATACTCCAATAAATTCAGCTCCCATTACAGAAAAACTTTATGTTTCTGTTCAAAATCCACCTCTTCCTGAAAGGCTAAAAATTGACAATAAGCCAAATAACTCATGGGAACATTACAAAAGAACAACTCCTTTAGTCATTCACAAAGGACAGTTCTCCAAATATTCATGAACAGAAATCCAAAATCAAAGTTAAAATAATGGAACAAAATAATAAAATCTTCATAATTTGTAAGATTAATGGAGAACAGAAGAGAAAAGCATACAATAAAATTATTAGTCATTTAGATGTGGCATTAAGGCTAGGGTAATAACATAATAAAATCACTAAAGAAAGCATATAGATTCAACAAATTCTATTACATAACTATAACAAATTTCCATTAAAGGTTCAAGAAGACACATTACTCTGCATGCTTGCAAGTACAAACCTAACGAATTTTGGACTTGAATTTTGCTAAACTGGATTTTATAGAATTGGTTGTTTGCGTAGGTAATACCACCAAAATAATCCATGAACATAAATAGAAGGTATATGGAATACAAACTCCTGTTGGAATCCAAGAGAAAATATATCCCAAAAATAATCCATGAACATAAATGGATGGAAGAAAGATTATGAACTCTTGTTAAAAATCCAATTCATGCAGATTGTCATTAATAGAGCATGATATGTTTCAAATTGTGTTTTCCCAACCAATGAATATATCAAATTCCACAATGTTTTTACTGCACACACATCAGTAGTATCCCACCCTACAAAATAATAAAAGAGATAGGAGGGTTCAGATATTGAAAAAAAAAAGAGAGGGGCAAATTGGGCATACTCGATGTCTTTTAGTGTATAAGGTATGTTTAAATTTGACACTTTTCCAAAGTGCACTCCAATATAAAGAAGAGTATTTGAAGTTCTAAACAGAGTGCAATAGATCATTTATATTCTTCTACCATTGAAGTTCATTAGATTTTAACAACAAACTTTTAACTTACCTTACATATCAAGTGCCACAACTAGCATGCTCCCCCCATAAAATAGAGAGAATAAACCGTTAATACATTTATTCAATGTTGATCTAGACCCTAGATAAATCCACATCCTATTGTATCTCTTTTTCTTCTAATCATAAATATGTCATGATTCTTACTAAGCATGCTCTCAAATCCTACATAACTATCTAGCCCAAGGGGCTAATTCAACCAATTGTGTCATAGATTTAGTGTGTTTTTGCAATGACTGGATTCCAGTATTTATAATAGATTTAGTTTTCTTCCAATTTACCCATCCCACATTCCTTGATAGAAGTAGGGAATAAAGCTATAGTGGAAGGTAAAAGGCTACATTTTTTCATAAAGGAAAATTTTCCATATATTCCCTTCTAGACTAGTTTACATTGCAACTTGTTTGCATATAAGCACTCTGAGAGAGTGAGAACAATCTTCACATCTCTAAGGATATTCAAAAACATGCAAGAATAAAAACACCTCAATTGAAATGACATACCTCTAGAATTGGCGTGGGTTGCGGGGGAAATTATGGCGTTCGGTTGTAGGGAAACTATGGTGTTCGATCGCAGTGGAAAATGTGGCGTCGGGTCGTAGGGAGAATTATGTGGGAGGGACCTCTGGAATTGGCATGGTGCTTTAAGGAATGAATTCTATGGTTGCATCGAGAGCACAACAAATTTTGTGGTGTTTGAATGGGTGCGTGAATTCAAAGGGGAGGGTGTAGTTTGAATGGGGAGAACTTAGAATGGGCACGTGAATTCGGAGGGGAGGAAGGAGTTTGAATGGGAGGGGTTGTAGTTAATGCAGGCTAGTGGAGGGTGTGGCAAGGGGAGGGGGCTGATGGGATGGGAGGAGGAGGAGGCAACGCTGCGGATGGGCGTTTCAGGGTGGGGACTAATAAGAGGTGGAGGTTGATGAGAGGGACAGAAAAGTTGTCGGAGGGGGTTTGAATGGGTGTCACATCACCCATTTCTTTGCACCTAATTATTCATGTTTGTGTTATGTTGTATTGAATATCATTCTATAAATTCTATATCTACGCCCAGTAATGAAATAATTCACATATTTCACAACTATATAAGTACTATTCCTTTGGAGCAACATTCAGACTGACCTCAATCAAAACTAATATATTATGTGCAGCTGCCACAAACAACACATTTTTATTTGATTAGAGCATAGCCCGAAGGATATAAGGGGTTGTAATCTCTTTGTCTATCAAACAAATTTGAATCCTTTAAATTCTATAAACATAACAGTCCTTCAATTCTATAAACCCTTGATTCTAATAAATATATGGAAATTTACTGAACATAGCCTTTAAAAAAAACAATATTCTTTAGAAACAAGTTTTTTACCTACTCTCCTCAATAATCACTCAAAATCCACATGGGATTTCCTACTTCTAATTAGCGAAAATAAAATAGAAAAACCTAATAAATCCACCCATATAAAGGTTTTATTGGCTTTATACAAAACCATAAAAAAACACAACATTACAGAAAACCACATGGGCCCGAACCCAAGATTTGTAAACAAAAAATTTGAAGTGCAAAAAATTAAAATTACACCATGGAAAACAAACCAAAAAATGCCAAAAACACATAAGCAGTGAAATAGGACAAAGGACAAAGAAAAATAAAAACCACAAAAGCTAGTTGAAATGCCATTTCTCAACATTCCCATTGAATATGGGCTTAAATAGAGAACAATAATCCATCGCCTAGACATGTAAAGCTCTTGAACAGTTGAAAAGGTGGAACATACAAACAAGAGGTCAAACCATTAAAGATTCTTTGTGCGAGAAAGCATCAACCCTTTATGGAAAAATGGATTGTACACATTTCTAAATTCTTTCTCCAAAATTTTACATAAAAGGAGTTAGTGCTCTGGTTACATTTGTCGATAAGCTAAATATTACAATAATTTAGCTAAATCTACCTTAGTTCTCGTGTTATTACTTAGCATCCTACCTTAGTAGGTTCTACCAATACTGAGCTTAGGTAGAATTTAACTAGCTTTAAGTTGCAATGACTCAGTTCTAATTGTTTCTTTGAAGGTATAGAATAAATGTTGGAATATCATACCAGGGTCGGAAATACTTATTTTTTGAATACCTATGGGTGTTGTCTACCGATGCCACAAATTCACTTGGACGACAATTTTCTTACTAGAATATAGTAAAAAAAAAATTAAAAAAATCAGAATGTTGGAGTGTTTGAGTCGTTTTTATGGTGGAAATGGATTCAACACCTTCAAGAGCCCCTAAGGCACCCAAGAGCTTCGCCAGAATTTCCATTATTTTCCATGCTAATTTGTGGTTTTTTAAGACTATGATATACTAATGGCGTTAATGGAATTGCACATGTATAATGTGGAAAATATTTCATACACCCCTATCGCGTTGTCGCATTAGGATTTGTACCAGACTATTGAGTTGAAATTAATGCACATGATTGTATATGTCCATCATTAGATTTAAGTAAGTAGATTATTTAATGGTGGACATATACATCCCCTGCGCATTAACGGTCATACAACAGGGTGAATAATTCTTGACAATGCTAAATGTCATTCAGTAACAACATTTAGTTATTATAAATATTTGTTTCCAAACAAAAATAATCCAACTTAAATTACAAGTTAAAAAATATATATTTAAAATTTAAAAAATAATAATAGTTTATTTATAAAATATATACTCTATTTTTTTCCATATTAAATTTTAAAAGGTCAAATCTTCACTATGGTTTTAATACATGTAATAATCAGGAACACTCTACATAAGTGTCTTACACACACTCCACATAAGTGTCGTAGAGCAGAGGATATTATTGTAGTGACAGGTCATAATCATAGCAAGGACATATTTTATATTAATTGTGAAAAGTGATAAGGAAAGGTATATTTATACATGACTAGTATTCCATATACCGTATATGCATATGTACAATGGACGTATATTGCATACTCCCGGATTTTTTCCTTTCTTAGTCACAAAATCTCTTATAGTCTCCCACATATATGTATACATATTCTCATATATATATATATATATATATTGAAATATCATCGGAGAAAATGGGGGTTTTCTTGGTATGACCCTGTTGTCGCAGTTCTTTATCTGAATGGTAGATTTTGGAAATATTCAAGAAAAATTGATCTTTTATTTTTCAAATTCCAAAATATTTCCCATATTTTTATTGCTCAAAATTTAATTTGAGCATGTTGCGACCCAAATCCCCTGCAAAATCATCGGTATGGTGTGCAATGCCTCTGGTTACAGTTTCTAATTATTCCAAAATATTTCGCATATTTGTATTCCAATGGAGCATGTTGTGACACAAATTCCCTGCAAATCATAGCTATGGTGTGTAATGCCTCTTGTTATGGTTTCAAATTTCACAAATTCATCATTCAAGACATGACCTAGGTCAAGGTGGCTTGGATGTTTCCATTAAAAACACTTTAATTGAATTTGAGCAGGGCCTCGTTGTAGAGACAGAAAATCACGCATGTGTGTGTATCCAATCTATTTTTAGCCTTGGTACAATACATTGTATTCCATTTTTATTTCAACCCAAGTAATGTACTATACATGTAAAAAAATTCAACCCATCACAATCGCATGAAGAAAATACTTATTTGAGTGTCATAATCAAGGGGAAGGCTGAAATTTTAATAGCACAACCCAGGTCAAGATCTCACCATCTTAAGTGCTAAACATGTAGATGGATAACCCCAAAGGAAGTGTGGGAAGAAAGAATTTGTATCTTTTGTAGGATGGGAGGGTTGAAACCAAGTGGCACTTCATTTTGAAATTTCTGGCTAATGAGTACATTTGTAATCAATTTGAAATTGGTATAAAGGTGGATAGTTTGAGGGAAACTTGACAGTGTAATGTCTTTTCTAATGTAGAATTTGGGTCACTTAGACCATTGGGTCTCGTGGACATCAATAAAATATATCATATATAATGTAATCTACACTGTTACACTGTAGTCTATTTTGATGTCAACTGGAATACAATAAGTCATGGTGCCTCTATATCCATGGTGATAATGGATGCCATGGTGTGGACAAATATGGTAAGTCATGCATCTATATCCATGTGTAATATCTAGAACAAAAATAAATCAATAGATCTAACACATTTTTAGGTGTTCAAAAGAAAATGCTTACAATCATAAATACATAACACACGAGATCTGAAATGATGCAACCCTTTATTTATATTAATAGTAGAAAACGATATGCATGCCAACTGAAGCCCTTTCCATGTGGCATATATGGCTGCTCATTGAATAAGAAACCATAGATAAGCAAAAATTTGGACCCTGGATGGATCCACCAAACAAAGGTATCCACAGGGTTTTCATCCTGAGATCAGATTAGAACTGGCCTCGCCAAGTTCTCAAAAAAAACATAATAGGATAGATAACTCAAGTTGATCCAAAGGTGTAGCTACTCTCCCTTTTTATAAGCTCAATATACTTTCTAGATGCCTTTATTTTATTATTTTTCCCAAGAAATAAAGGAGTATATCAGGGGAAAATTCCATGGGAAAATACCACAGTAAATACTGTGGGTAGATTCTGTCCATTTGACCATATGAAAAAAAAGGAATATTACAAATCCTCCCACCCAAAGATTGCTTGTCCTTAAGAAATTCAAGGATATCCACAACAAAAACATTGATACTAGGATCCCATAAAATCTAGTGTGATATTCCATACATCCATGCTATATCATCCTCAATGGATCCTTCATTACCTAGATCCAAAACAATACTATGACCAATCCTTTCCTCGATAGATTCACTTGGATCCAAAATAATCCTTTGACCAATCCTTCCCCCAATGGATTCTCCTAGATCCCAATACCACCTAAGTCCTAGGACCTGTGGGTTATGGTACCATCTCAACCTTCCATCACTACTCGTGCCAAAGGGCCCAAGTTGCAGTATGCCCTTGGCTGAGAATATCCTCCTAGGAATCAACCCATCAATAGAGTACCAACTCATAATCTCTCGCCAATCCATGCGTTGGGAAGGATGACTATTTTCAAATTTACTATGTCGATGATGCTCGATCCTCAACTTATGATTCTCCACTCAGTCACCCTACATGATCCATTTAGAGAAATTTTTCCTGCTCTTCTTAATGTATTGGCTAAAGGAAATCGGTTTTCATGTCATGAAAAATACTTATCCATGCTTACCATAACGACCTGACTTGCCTTATCAATGAGAGCCCATTATTGGCTAAACACAATCGTTTTTCATGTCAGGAAAAAGGTTGATCCAGAATAATATTGATGAGAATCTAACTCATATGTATATCACTCTGCGTGTTACTGGTTCTTTCAACGGATCGAGTGCGTGGATTTGAATTTAGTGTTGCGAGGATTAGATCCTGACCAACAGAATAAACTCGGCTTCACAACATCTATACTCAGCATTATAGCTCCTAGCCCTCACAATCACTTCTCCAATCCACAATATTAGCACACTATCCCTCGACCTACCATGTGAAAGGCTCCAGATCTAATGCTTTTATTCAACTAATGGCATGATTATTTTACCATCGATGGAGTCTTTACCAGAATATCACTTCTATGGCCCTTCCCTTCTACAATAACCTTTGAAAAATTCAGAAAGCTCCCATTTTAATCAACTGAAAAATAAAATCAACTTGGGTGATACCGAATACGACCTAAGATGAAGATGTCGGCTAGAGTGAGAGTAAATCCCACCGAAGTTCCCTGCATAAAAACTCAGGCTGGTAGGATGCACAAATCTGATACCACTGTAATATCCTGAACAAAATAAATCAATAGATCTAACACACTTTTAGGTGTTCAAAAGAAATTGCTTACAATCATAAATACAGAACACACGAGAGCTGAAATGATTTAGCCCTTTATTTACATTAATAGTAGAAAAAAAGATGCATGCCAACTGAGATCCTTTCTATGAGGCATATATGGATTCTCATCAAATAAGAAACCACAAATAAGCACAAATGTGGACCCTGGATGGATCCACCAAACAAAGGTCTCCACATGGTTTTCATCTTGGGGTCAGATTAGAACTAGCCTCGTCAAGTTCTCAACAAAACATAATAGGATAGATAACTCAAGTTGATCCAACAGTGTAGCTACTCTCCCTTTTTGTATGCTCAATGGACTTTCTAGATGCCTTTATTTTATTATTTTTCCCAAGAAACAAAGGTGTATACCAGGGGCCAATTCCATGGGAAAATACCACAATAAATACCTTGGGTAACTTTTGTCCATTTGACCATATAAAAAAAAAGGAATATTACAAATCCTCTGGCCGAAATATTTATTTTCCTCAAGAAATTCACTACTATATACAACAGAAACATTGATACGAGGATCCCAGACAACCCAGTGTGTTATTCCATACCTCCATGCTAAATGATCTTGAATTGGTCCTTCATTACCTAGATCCAAAAAAATCCTCTGACCAATCATTCCCTCGATAGATTCCCTGGATCCAAAATAATCCTTCGTCCAATCCTGCCCCCAATGGATTCTCTTGGATCCCAATGCCACCTAAGTCTTGGGACCTGTGGGTTATGGTACCATCTCAACCTTCCATCACTTCTCGTGCCAAAGGGAACAAACTGTAGTATACCCTTGGTTATGAGTATCCTCCTGGGAATCAACCCATCAATAGAGTACCAACTCATAATCTCTCGCCAATCCATGCTTTGGGAAGGATGAATATCCGCAAATTTATTATGTTGATGCTCCTCGATGCTCAACTTATGTTGCTGCACTCGGTCACACAACATGATGCATTTAGAGCACATTTTATTGCTCTTCTCTATGTATAAAGGTGGGTTGGTAGTGTTGCAAGCCTTATCTATGTACCCCTATAGAGGGTTGCTCTAAAACTCCCAATTGAACTTCTCTTGTTGCCTTGTGACAGTCTTGAGTCGTTCCTCAACACTATACAACTTGGTCATTTACTCATCACATACCCTTGTGAGCTCCTCAATTTTCCTATTCTCCTGTAAGACAATATCTCAGATTTTCCAGACTCTCTGCTTCAACATCATAAGATCTATCTTGAAATGCATGATATTTTCCCGAAATTGTCTATTGGAAATTCTGGTACCCTACTAAATGTCTTTGTTTCTGTCTGCACTGGATGCCCATCAACCATAGCTTCAATTTGAGCCTTTGGCCGAATTTCTAGGAATGTTTCATTTTTCACATTATGTCTTTCATGTTTCTCCTCATGACTATGTTGGTTCACTATGGATGGCTCCTCGCTCAAATGTCCCTGGTCTCCTCTATTTCTGAAGACAATATTTTGTTCATCCTCTTCAATTATCGAACATAGATGCACTGGTGGAATTCTACCTATTATAGGTCAATTTGGGCACCATTCCCAATGAACTGGTTAAACTAGACATCATCCCCAGAACCAAAAAAATAGCGTCTATCGTTCCCTATCATTTTAGTTGCTACATTCCCTAAGAAATGAACAAGAACAAATCATCCATGACTTCCATTGCAAGGTTTCCAAGATTTGAAGTACATGTTATATCACCTATGATCTCACCAATGCAACCTCTCAAGGGACTAACTTCTTTGCATATGTAGTTCCTCCATTCAATCATGATCTGAAAAGAACTTCCTGACATTCAAGAGTGTTTTGGTCAAATGGGAGCGAAATTCTCATTGTTTCAGAATCTCCACATGGCCAGTGCCTTCTAGAAGAGTCCATGTGTCAAAATTTGAATCCATGTGTCCATCTAACACCTCTGAGCTTGGGAACATGTCTTTCCTATTATTAGAAAGTCATTGATTGAGAAACTACCTTCAGTTTCCCTATAAATTGAGCACAGATCCTAGTGCTAAAAAAGGAAGAAATTTGGTAAAGAAATGTTGTTGGATTCTCAATTGAATGTGTGATTATAATGATATGTTGCTGATGAGATGTTTATTGTGATGACTGTTGGTTCATTAACGTGAATATTATAGGAAACCTATATGATTCTCATTAAATTGCTAAGCCAAGGTAAGTCTTCTTATTTCAAGAGTGCGAGCACAGTATATGCGAGTGACATCGGGAATAACTACTCTATATTACTATGAAGAAGATCAAATAATTCTTGAAGTTCAATCAACTCAAAAGGAAATGGGATTGTAAAATGTAGTTAACCATCCTGTCTAAATAAGCTTAGCGAGAATAACCTATCATTGAACAACACACTCGATGAATTGAACAACATTCCTACTGAATGGAACATCAAACTCAACGAATTGAACATCAATTTCTTATTTAATTTTGCAAAGGAATTCTCTTGCAAACTAACTAGCTAACATTCTTCTGTATTAAGCACAACAAGAAATCCTATAGTACTGATGGAAAGATCTAATTCTTAGCGATATAAAGCATTGAATAGAGATCATGCTAAAGCTTATAAACATATATAAAGGAATTGAGAAAACGATGAAAATGACTACAGTTACAAACCATTACTACAAACCAGAAAACATGAGCAATAGATTGTCTTATTGGCATAGGAAACTGCGGCATCATAGGCGTAGAAGTTAACAAGTAGAAAGATATCTCACAGAATGCATCAAATAACTGAACATAGATTCTGTAATTAACGTATAGTACAGAGGTGAGCGCGGAAACTCCAAGGGCTGGACCCAAACCACCAGAAGTACAACGTGATGGAAAACTCAGGAAATGACTATTCAAATACCAAAATTGTTTATTAAAAAGGTTAATACATGAATACAACTGGACAGTTCTGTCCTGATACGGATATTACAGAAGATAATTCTTATTCCACTCCTCTTTCTCGTCCATATTTGGCCTTTTTAAAGGCAATTTTGCTCAATGGAATGGTCTTTTCCAAATGATAGCCCGTTGCTCGTGGCTGTCATTTGAGTTCTTTAGACGTGGATCTGTCTCTCCGCCTTCCGCTCGTCCCTGGGGGTCATTGTGATTTCGTGTTCTCTGTCTGTCAACTTTCTTTTGGTCATCGTCGATTCAGTTGCCTTATTTTCCTATGAATAAAGATGAAATAAGTCAAATCCTTATTGTTTAAGCATGATTCTTACCATTAGTCTATTTGTCCTGATTTTTCATTAACCCTCCTTTCCTTTCTGTTAAGATGAGAAAAATTATAAAAGTGTATGATAATTCGAAGTAAAGGTAGGGTGAAAATGTACCTTAATTCCAGCCCAACATACTCCCCTGCTTACCTATTTTCAGGTCCTCATGCAAAAAAATGGTTAAGGTGTAACTGGGTCAAGGAATAGGTGGGGTAGACTTCTTCCTTGTATGCTCTGAAACCTTGCTTCTATCTAATTCTTGCAAAGGCAGCATTTGTGTGCCCTTCTAGCAGTTCGTAGTCATGATCATAACCCTTAGGGGGGTACCAGATGAGAGGGCATCTATACCTGCACCCTAACCATGCAGGACCCATGTTGAAGACCAGGTTGCTATATAAAAGGAATCTGGAGGTGGCTGCTTTGAAGTTTCTGTAGCCAAATGGATCCCTATTTTTCACATTGTTCGTGGAGGGCATCCACCTTTGTTTGGTTGCTTCCAGGGCTAATTCCTGAATTTATTAGAAATAATCCCGCCCATGTTGTATAATGTATTTATGGATGGGTCCCATCTTAGTCCTTACCCCCTTTATTCACATGAAATTCTTGTGTTGGATGAACAGCTGCAAGGGTTTAGTAGGCTCTCCTCTAACCCACAGGTCTAGGTCATGTTCTTTCTTCTGGAAAATGTTATAGGCTTTGGCCCACCTAATATGGTTCTTAGAAAAAGAGAGGAAGGCCTGGAACTGAATATATCCTATAAAGGGACTAGGATTGTTGTCCATGTCCTCTTCTAGAAAGAAGTTGTGCATGTAAAGTTCACATAAAAGGTTTTGGACCTGTTGATCTTGATCATTGTAGCAATGAAAAAATTCCTCTATAGTTTTGAAAGTTGTGAGCTTCCCTTCCCTGACGGCCTTGATATTCAGTAGTAAATATTGTTCTACTAGGAATAGGGCATAGTTGGTGGCTCGTGTCTTGCATGTTAGTGCATCGGAATATAGAGAGAAAATCGTGGTGATTTGTTTCTTGGCTTGATCCACCTGGTCCTGTGCCCTTTTTACCTTTGCCTACTCTTCTCAAAGATGATCAAATGTTTCATCTTATGTGGTAGAAAGGTTCATGAATTTATTTAGCAGTGTCTGATACTCTTGTGCGGGTACTACTTCGTTTTTGCACTGTGCCAACTCACATTGTGTTCGAATTAATTAATTATACCATTTTTTATTGAAAACTCTTTCAACTAGAGGAGCATAGGCAGGGGTTCTTGCCAAGTCATTCTGCATCTTAGCCTTAGCAGTATCTAATAAGTCAGTCTGCATCTCAGCCTCAACAGTATCTGCTAGGTTAGTTTTCATCTCAGCCTCAGTAGTATCTAACAGATTGGTGACAAATTTTGTTTGGGTTTCTGCGGTGGTCAATTCTTTCTTAGGCTTTCAGGCCTTGTTTACCTCTTTCAACTGCTTCATCAAATGTTTTACCATTTTCCTTAACCTTTTGCAGGTTCTGCTTGATTTCTTGAACTCCTTTTCAGCTAATTTTTCTTCTACTCTAGTTTCAACAGGGGATGGAGGAGCAGCAACCTCTTTTTCAGGGATGGTGGTGTCAATTTCAGGGTTGCTTGTGGTGGTGTTTTCTACCTGTACTTCTGAGTTTACTTCTACATGAGGGTCCTAGCTGGGTGAGACAATATTCCTCAGGTGTCAGAGGAACTGTTTCCATGCTTGCATTTTTTTCCAAGGGGATGGTGTCTCCTGACTAATTTTCGGATTCGGATACCTCTTTTTCATGTTCCTCCTCATTCACTCCATCACTCTTGAGAGTAGATAAGGCCCTAAAAGCCTGTGATTCCTCTTGATGGGGTAATATCTCGGTGTGGCCAGAGTTGATGGCAGTGATATCTCTTGTTCTTCATCTCGCTCAGAAGGGATTTTAGTTTCATGGGATGCCCTCATTTTCTCCAGGACTCGAGCCATATCTTCCTCGTAATCTTGTAAGGGTATGTTTTTAGGGCTTGAGGGTAGTGAGCGGGATGGCCCTGTCTCCTCTAGGAATTTCGACATTTATTATTGTAAATGTAGTCTTTTGGACTGCCTTTTCTTTCATAGTTTTGAAGTTGAGGCACGGGTCTTTTTACTTCTAGGTATGTTCATTCTAGGGAGTTCAATTTCGATCGCGGAAGGGTTTTCCTTAGGTGCCTGTGTGGCCGGGTTAACAAAGTTGTCCCAGGATATCTCTTGCTTACCCAACTCATGCATGGTGATTAATTTGCTTAACCCGTGGTGACTGACGACTGCTTGAGGGTTTTTAGCTTTTCGTATTCGAACAATAGTGTCAAGTAATATAGAATTTAAGAAAGCAGGCAGATTAACTGAAATATTTTGTTTAAGCATAGCTAATAGTTTGATTTGACGGGGTTTTACCACGTCTTAACATCCAACGCAAGTGATGAATCTTTAGATGAATGTTGTCGGTTCCTGCCACGATTGATGTAGAGAGGTAGGGTTAATCCCTTTTCCTTTTCACTCCAATGGCTTTTCTAGATCCTGGTATGCTGTGACTACCTCTCGTAAGAGAAGGTGCTTTTTTGTCCATCTCTCTCCTTCTACTAGTATTCCAGAGACTTCAACAATAATATCTTCTGTGACCAGTATAATCCTTCCCCCGAGCCTAGTTTTTTGCTCCTGTAGGTTTTACAGGAACTCAATTGCAATCTCTGTATCAAATCCTTGTAATCCGTGTAAATATTGTAGCCATCCGACTTGCTGGAGGATAGTGCTAGCTGCATCTGAAATCGGGAAGTTTGAAATTTCATTCCAAAGAGAGTTTCCTCCCATGGATGATGCGTTTTCTTGAGCTAATTTCTCCTTCTGATTGTGTTCTATTTCAACTTTGTTGTTTAGAATGAACACTATATGCAAGAGAAAGGCAAATTGTAGCCTTCTGTATGTAACTTCATACCTTAATTGTGATGATCCTTTGGTCTTATCAATGTATCCAACGGAATTTGTGCAGCAAATTTTCGTGCTTGCTATTTATGAATAATTACACCCCCTCTCTCGAGGTAAGGGCGTCAACGGCCTCAAGTACAACAGAGATTTGATCAATCATGAATGCATATAGGGGAAATGTTAGGGTTCAGTAATCATAGTATGTACGTGAGAATAGGGGTCGTGGCTTTGGAGCTCAAGGAAAGAGGAGTGATTGAGTAATTATGAGCACATGAAGTGTAAAGGTCGGATTTGGAAGTTCTCATAAGTGTATCTCATGCAGAAGTGACCGGAGAGGGGGAGAAATAAGTACAAATATTATTATGATAGGATGTCCTTCTTTAATGGTAAAGTGTGACAGAAGCATGACTGAGATAGGTAATGATTGGTGCCATCATCCCGAAGTTCAAACATGTAAACATAGCTCATTTATATTACTTATGTGGTAGACTAGTATTATCACTAATTCGAGTAGTGGGTTTATGATAATAATGGAATAAAAATAGGAGATAAGGTGTATGTAAGATTAATTGGCTATCATTGAAACATACTCTCATACCATAAGCAGAGCCACTGCTGATAGCAAGCGTTCATAGCCTTGATAGGGTTTCTATTTTAACCCGAAAAATGAGCCAAGATCCTTTATGTAAAAGTAGTTATTCTGCCAATTTTGTGGAGAGATCACCATGCTGGTATGATAGCCAGATAGCCACAGTGCCACTCACTACAGTTGTAGCAGAGTGATCAGGCCAACTCGTGATGAGACCTCCTATCCTTCAAGAAGTTGATAAGGTCATTACCTTGGTGTGGTGGCCATTGTGGGCATGTCACTTGCTAAACTCTTATGAACATGGTAGGTTGGCTCATGATGAGACCCCTTATCCTCTCTTGAAAATTTGCATATGAACATAGTACTTCTTTTTGAAACATAAGCATTTTGATTTATGAGGAGGTGTTATGGAGGTAAATCCCCTCTGTGGATAGAGGCGATCCCTACTAGCCCAGACCGGGTCTAGCAACAATCATTCACGCTATGGCCCAGGTTCCTAATTGCAAATAAACCAACTAGCGATGAAGGCTTACCTAGAATCCAACGTTGTCGCTCGTAGAGAAAGTAGCGCTCCTGTTCCTTAGCTCTGGCAGATCACAATCCTCACAATCTTCGTGATCAGACACCTACACACGCAAGAAACAAAACAAATGAAAGCGTAAAATCCAGTACATACAACTATATTTCAGTCAGAGAAGACATAACTCATGATCATCATCAAGAACAAGAGTGGAACGATAACCAATAGTCGCTTATCATTAATTTATCAAAAGAAGAATACAACCATAGCTCTGACGTTGAATTCTCCTTCGGAGGGTCATCAGCAGGACGTGTCTCGATAAAGCCTGTCAGGGATGGGACAAGCCTCTCTCTCCAGATGTCTCGACAATATTCTCCTTGCTTGGATTTGGCCTTAAGGGAATGAATCAAGGCTCTTATAGCATTAGGCTCTTGGAAACTTGGAGATTAGCTTGCAAAGGAGATGAGCAAGATTTTATAGATGGAGGAAGGGAAGTTGGGTTCCCTATAATCATGGGATTGGCCCTATCCTCAAGGAAGCTTCCATGAGAGGTGGAAAACCACTTCCTCTACATGGAGATCCAGAGCCAAACCACCCAACTCGAATTAGATACCAGTTTTATGAATCAGTTAGGGCGAAACTTCTGCCATTTATTTAAAAAAAACACTCCTTAAAATGGCTGGCGCGAGTGCGACTTTGAGACAGAGTGCCAATTGGCGCGCCCCCTTTGAAGGATTTCCCCCATTGGCACGGGTACTGAACTGGCTGCCCGCACCAATGCAAAAAGGGGTGTTCTTAGGGTTTTTCACAAGGAGTTGTCTTTAGGGAAATGAAAGTACATGATTAGGGGAATGCCATGAAAATGTTTTCAAGTTATGTCACTGCTCACAAGTCACGGAATGAGCCCTCCAATTGTGCGGGATGGGGAATTACAGGGACGGTGACAAATTGTAGTGTAACAGATGCCCCCTAAAGCATGAGGCCCGAGAGAGAGAGAGGGGTGAAATGCTTTACGAGAACGTGTCCAACTGAAAACACCGCCATCGGAAAACCTGCGTAGAGAAATACAACTAATATCTAATATACATGATATATACGTGGTATGGGGGCACCCATCCATAAGAGAGTATGTAATAATCCAGATCTGAGGCATGGACGCAGCCATCTAGTGAGGATCGGTAAATAGACTCAGGTATGGTCGCAACCATCCAATCAATGAGTCATGTAACTATAATAATCCACAAAATCGCAGCCTGGATTATAACAGACAGAAATCCAGGGTCTTGCGCTCCATCTCGACCCAAACAAAGTACAAGTTCAAGCATGTGAATACGTGAGCTGATGTCGAACATGCAAGAACATCGTCTGATTACCAGCCAATGATGAAAGATGTTAACAGACGTGAGAGGTACCACCATTAACGCCAATGGTCCTCAAGGTACTACAGGTACAATCTACAGCATGTGAACAATGAGCTGATGTCTAACACCCGCAGAATCACTCGATCAGAGGCCAATGATGAAAACCTCATGTCGAATGTGAAGAACCTGCCATTGAGGCATGCAGGCTCCAAGGTACCAGAAGGGAGTCTCTAGATCAGCTTCCTGGATAATGAGCTGAAGTCGATAGGAAGTGACCTTGATTGAAGGTGGGCCATAGTGTTTCCCACATCATCGACATGAGACAGAGGAATATGATGTCTTTGTGAATCATGATTAGATGAGAATCAGAGGAAGGTTGGAATCTGCAGAGGTCAACTTCTCTTAAACATATGGCGGCACGACAGTGAGTTTGGAAATATTTGTCGTCAACGGATCAGAGGTCATGGCAATGAGGCAAAGAGTAGATGAGAGGTCAAAAAGGATTACCCAAACCCACAGAGGCAAGTGAACAAACGAGATGAGATATCCCCAACCCGACACGAATCCAGACAAGTGCCATGTTCAAGAGCGACATATTGCCAACGCGAAAATGATGTTGGTTCCATTTTCCCCACCATTTCTGGCAAGTAACTCTTTATTTTTACACAAGCTTGAAGAGGATACCATATGCTTGTCATATAAATCCATCCTTCAGACAAATCCATCCTAGTACATTTAACAAGCCCTAGGAAGGAGAAACTCGAATAACATCATGATTGAAAATTTCCGATGTCATTTAGGTTTAACAAGTCTGACAAAGGAAGAACTTGGCGTCTTTTCATGTTTAGAGAGTTTGAAAAGAGAACAGAAAAGTAAACTCCAATGGTCCCTTTTCGTAAATAGTCCCCCAGACCCGAAAAGGTAGAAAACAAAATCCGAGAGAACCTCCTAGTTGCGACGGGCTAGGGTATTCCTTTTTCGTAAATAATCTATCCCAGCCCGGAAAAGGGGTAAATGTATACTGGGTAGATGTCATTTCGCGTCCACTTTAACGAGATCGAAACGACAAGGGACTCGACAATATTTTCATATTTAGAGAGTCAGAAAAGAGCTGAAAGATGACTCCTCCTAGAGGAACGAGTGGTATAACGGGTAGCAACTGGTTCCAGTAATGGTGAAACTTCTCAGAACAAGTAAAGGTTAAGAGGTTGGCTAACAAGACCACTCATCACAGCAGTTCCTCAGGAACGGGTAAAGCAACCAAGTGAAGGCATATGATCGGCCAAGCAGATGGGGATGATGGAATGAGAAAACCAAGGCTCATCTGAGAAAAACACACTGATAAAATGGCAATCACAAGAGGTAAAATGGGAATGGTTTCATTTTTACACAAGCTTGAAATCAGGAAACTCTGCTTGAATTTGGTTTCATTTTTACACAAGCTTGAAACAAAGATAAACTATGCTTGAAACCAGTTTCATTTTTACACAAGCTTGAAATGGAAAAAAACTATGCTTGAAAAAGTAAGCATGCCCCCAGCATGGTGACTCAATTCGAGGTACATGCCCCCCAAGCTTCAATCCATATGAAAGGCAGATGGAGTGAAGGTTCAATTTACGAGACCAAGAGAAAGACTCGACTGGGATTTTATGAGATCTTATCAAAGACTCCAATTGAACGAGAACATGTTTCATTGTTTTAACGAGGTTGACACATTAAAAGAACTATCCTTAGGACACCTTGTTTCATGGTTTAAGGAGCTTGGCACAAGACAAGGAACTCTGCTCTGAAAACCTTGTTTCATTTTTTAAGGAGCTTGACACAAGACAAGGAAATCTGCTCCAACAGACCTTGTTTCATTTTTTAAGGAGCTTGACACAAGACAAGGAACTCTACTTCGACCAACTTGTTTCATTTTTTAAGGAGCTTGACACAAGAAAATGAACTGTGCTCCGACAACCTTGTTTCATTTTTTAAGGAGCTTGACACAAGAAAATGAACCATGCTCCGATGACCTCATCATAATGAATAAGAAGTCACGGCTTCCAAGAGTTGCCCGTCCGATGGAAGGAAAGCATCTTGGAAATCAGGACCCAATGCCCCCAGCACTTGATGCACAACGGCACCGTCACTGAGTATAGGCACAGGGTAGGTAGCCACATAGTTGACCTGCGGTGGGGTAGATACAACAGGTGGATAAAAACCAGGAAGGGATGATGGCGGGCCAGCTGCCACATCAGGACCAAAGAACAAAAGCTGATCAATGGTCACGATCCGTCCTTCATGTGGAAAACAGACCACACGAAAAAGGGAGGAGATAAGCGCTCCCATGTCATAGGTGTAATTGCGCCCCAAGAGCAGATTGAAATCCAAGGGGCCTGGAACAACCATCACGCCCATATGGAAGGTTTTACCTCCCAATGTAACAGGTAACCTTGGAAGCATGCCTAACGGTTGAATAGTTCTTCTGTTAAATGCCAACAGATTCTGCGTGACAGGCGCAAGCGGCGGCGAACCGAAAGCTTGCCAAGTAGTTGAGGATAGAATGCTAACCGACGCGCCTTCGTCTATAATGGTGCTGGGTACAACTAGACCAAAGGCCTATACCGTTATCTCGAAAGGCACATAAGATGGAAGGTGGTATCCTGAAAATCGATTCCAATCAAAGGAAGCAACCAAACTACTCGGAGGGGCTACCATCGAACTGAGATGGTCTTCCCCTGGTGTTACGGAAGAAGGATTATCCTCCACAACCTCCATCTTGAAGGTGGGAGGAGTGTCCTCTGGGACCTCCATCACGAGAGGCAGAGGAGAAACTTATTGAGGTATAGGGACAGGAGAATCTTTCTCCAAGTCCGAAGAATTTGACGAAACCAGAAGAACATGAGGGGTGTGAGATGCACTCTTGACGGAAAAGACCTGGTGCACCATAGACGGGGCCAGCTCAACCGATCCCACGACCAATGGTTGGTCGGGAGCGGATTCCTGAATTTTAATTTCCGAGGGAGTGGGGTCAACCAAGGATGACTCTTGACCAATCGTAGGATCAGCTGGTGGAGGAATCAAAGATAGCTGCTTGTAACCAGCTGGAAGGCACGACACAGAAATAGCCGAGTTGTCCAAAAATCGCTTGGCTTCATCCATATATGGACAAAGGTGAATGGCATTGTGCCCTTCACACAACTTACAGGGATTGGTGAGCTTACCCTGCTTCTTAGGAGTCTTACCAGCACTAGCTGAAGACGTGCCCCCAACCTGATTCCCGAAAGCCAAAGGCAACGATGGATGACCATTGAACCATACTTCGAGCACCTTGGGAATGCCAGGGCAATCTCGAAGGAGATGGTCTCCCGGGCACAACATGCAAGGGAACTTGACTTTCCGTGGAGGGTTGGAAGGTTTATCAAGAGGAGGTGTTTCAGAAGCAGTAGTTGGAGCCTTAGCCTCTCGTTTATCAGACTTCTTCTTCTTTGTCTTCTTCTTCTTCTTCTTAGCCACCTGGTTACTCGAATCCAGACTTTCACCAGGCGAAGTAGAAGAGAAGGACGCAGAAATAGGCGAAGAAGGGGAGAGGTCCACCTTGGAATCAACATGATGTTGTTCAGGTGGAGGAACTGATTGAACAGTAGCTGATACATTTGGGACCACAGAGGTTGAAAACAACCAAACAGGCAACCCAACAGTTAACCCAGGAAGGGACAACGTTGCCATGTAAGGAGCACCAACATTCCCAAAAGGAGGAAAATGACCAGGATTCCCATCAGAGGGGATTCCTTGGTTGGTGAACTCTGAAAAATTTTCCATCAACAACTCAAAACCGCACACGGGCTAAAAACCAAAGCACACAATCAAACAACCAACAAGAAAATTCTAACAGGGCTTGTGATCGCGGGTGATTTATTTTACCACATTGAAAATTAAAAACTTCACCGTTTCACGTTTTAAGAGTCGAGAAACGGATGAAAGGTGACTCTATCTCTTTCAGTTTTGAAGCAAGCGTGAAAGGACAAGCGCTTGGTGATCCTTTCAAATTTAAAGAGTCAGATAAGATCAAATGACTACTCAGGAATACTAGGCAAAGGGTGTACCAAATAACCGTGAACTACAATATACACCTTGGCTTCAAAATGAAAGAGAAATCAACCAAGGACTTAACATACGTGTAGGCAATATCCCTGAATGTTGTGTCTAGTGTATCACGGGTATAGGGCGGCAGACTCGGCTTCCTCTGGATAAAGGATAGAAACCTAGTGGGGTCTCCCTTTATATACGTGACAGTATGGGGAGCACAAGTCCGTACTAGTGCTATCTAAAACCAAGAGGCAAACGACAGCTACTAGGTTTAAAGAAGCTGGAACACGTCTCTAGCCTAGACCACTAAATGTTGCGTTAACGTTTCAATGCTGTCTTAGTGTAAATTGAATAGATTTTAATGTTTATATTCAATTACGTTTCGGTTTTAAGGCCCTACCGCATGTCATATGACAATCTCCTATATGCAGCGATATGAGAAAAGAAAACTTTTCAATTCGATGAATGTTATCTAGTTAAGGGAAGAGTTTCAAACAATGATGCAACAAACAACAATATTGAAAACGAAACTTTTTCCAAACTAGATGACTTTCACTATCCAAAAGTAATTCCAAACATTCAACGATGTGAATAATGCAATGTAATCTATGCAAAATCCTCTTTTTCGAAAACTATGCAATTGTAATCTATGCACAATTTCCTTTTTATTTTCAAATGATAAGAATACACTCAATGCATTTTTCGATGAAATGAGAATCTACTTAATGCATGCTTTTAATGAAAAGATAATGCACTCAATGCGACCTTTAGTTTTCAATCATTAAGCAATGTGATCTAATTTCAATGATAAATCTCAAAAATACTTTTCAATGCAATGTGATCTAATGCATTTTAACGAAAAGCAAACTATGAGATGAAAACTAAATGAACGCAAATATTCTAAATGAAGGATGAATGCAAAAGAGATGTAAACAAACACTAAGAATTCAATCGTTGTTTCAAACACTTTGTAATGAAATCCCTCAAAAGGCGACAAGACATATGAGGTCAAACACAAATAGGACTTCCAAAGAAAGAGATCAAAACAAGGCATTCATTCCCTTTTACATCAAACAATCATGGAAATAATACATTTCAAACAATGAGCAATGTAATCTATGCTCATATAAAGGAATGACCAGAAGGGAAAGACACACTGGTGAAGGATTTAGGAAAAAAAAACTCAATTTTCACATACCTTGAAATTGGCCCGACTTTGTCATTGACAACTAGCGCCAACTGGCGTGAATTTCTCACTGACAACTAGCGCCAATGTCCAATTGGCACGGGTTGCTAACTGACAACAAGCGCTAATGCCTGAAAATGAAAAAAAAAAGAATTTCTCCCAACCAAGACCAGACTCACCACTTCAGGAAAGATCTAAAACAAACCCAGAAGCAAAGTAATGACCAAAAGAAACTTCCGAACAAGGGTAAACCCTATCACCTACAGGAGATGGCGTGATTTCCTAGCTGTAATCCGCGCCAGATAGGGGATGGCGCAAGTGATGAACTGGCAACCTACGCCAATTGGTGCGACTATCAGGGTGGAAACCGCGCCAATCAAGCCAACCATGAAAGGATGAAAATTCGGAAAAGCAGAGGTCAGATCTGATCCTTTGGGGCTGAACCAAAAGCCAAACACATAAAAAGAGCCAGCCAAAAGAGCCGATCAAGCAAGCAAAATCGAGAAACAACCGAAAATACAAGACAATACTCCAAGTGTTCAGTTCATAAACTAAACCGGAGATTGACTGAAGCAGCTTTGATCTACTTCGCTAATGCAGAGCAAGAGCGTTTCAAAGGCTATCTGGCTAACTTCAGGCTCCATCTATAGTTTACAAAGTAGAACAACAACAAGCTAGACAATCCCCAGTGGAGTCGCCAATTTGTTGTGGAGGTAAATCCCCTTTGCGGACAAAGGTGATCCCTACTAGCCCAGACCGGGTATAGCAACAATCGTTCACGCTATGGCGCAGGTTCCTAATTTCAAATAAACCAACTAGCGATGAAGGCTTACATAGAATCCAACGCTGTCGCTCGTAGAGAAAGTAGCGCTCCCGTTCCTTAGCTCTGGCAGATCACAATCCTCATGATCTTCATGATGGACACCTGCACACGCAAGAAACAAAACAAACGCAAGCATAAAATCCAGTACATACAACTATATGTCAGTCAGAGAAGACATAAATCATGATCATCATCAAGAACAAGAGTGGAACCATAACCAATAGTCGCTTATCATTAATTTATCAAAAGAAGAATACAACCATAGCTCTGATGTTGAATTCTCCTTCGGAGGGTTGTCAGCAAGACGTGTCTCGATAACGCTTGTCAGGGATGGGACAAGCCAATCTCTCCGGATGTCTCGACAATAATCTCCTTGCTTGGATTTGGCCTTAAGGGAATGAATCAAGGCTCTTACAGCATTAGGCTCTTGGGAACTTGGAGATTAGCTTGCAAAGGAGATGAGAAAGCTTTTATAGATGGAGGAAGGGAAGGTCGGATCCCTATAATCATGGGATTGGTCCTATCCTCAAAGAAGCTTCCATGAGAGGTGGAAAACCACTTCCTCTACATGGAGATCCAAAGCCAAACCACCCAAATCAAATTAGATACCAATTTTATGAATCAGTTAGGACGAAATTTCCGCCATTTATTTTTAAAAAACACTCTTTAAAATGGCTGGCGCGAGTGCGATTCTGAGACATAGCGCCAATTGGCGCACCCCCTTTGAAGGATTTCCCCCATTGGCGCGGGTACTGAACTGGCTGCCTGCGCCAATGCAAAAAGGGGTGTTTTTAGGGTTTTTCACAAGGATTTGTCTTCAGGGCAATGAAATTACATGATTAGGGGAATGCCATGAAAGTGTTTTCAAGTTATGTCACTGCTCACAGGTCACGAAATGAGCCCTCCAATTGTGCGGGATGGGGAATTGCAGGGACGGTGACAAATTGCTGTGTAAAAAGAGGTCATTGTGCTGGTATGATGGCCAAATAGTCATAGTGCCATTCACTAGGATTGTAACAGAGTGATCAGGCCAGCTCGTGATGAGACCTCCTGTCCTTCAAGCAGATGAGAAGGTCACTACCCTGGTGTGATGGCCATTATGGGCATGTCACTTGCTAAAACCTTATGATCATGGTAGTTTGGCTCATGATGAGACCCCCTATCCTCTCTTAAAATTTTGCATGTAAACATAATAGTTATTCTTTATACATGAAGGGAGGCTCATTAACTCCTTAAGAGTTAGGGATGGTGTGAGAAGTAAACAAAAATTCCAATTCAATTAATACCCCTTATTCCTATTTCCTTATATCGAAGGGAAATAATACTCGAAAGTGCAGAAAGATATACCATCATAAGATCATGTATTGTATGATAACATATTTGAGCTGGGAATGACTTAGCCCTTCATTGCATATATGTACAATGTCAGCTTCCAGGTTAGGAATTATAGTGTCAAAGGATCATCATATTAGTAATTTTACTGTTTTCCTCTTCTCTTCAGCTCCCAATTCTTACTCAGAGATGTATTTTATAGCTAGGGTGTGGATTGAGGAGAGGATATCGACAAAGGAAAGAAGGGTCGTGCTTATTTAAAGTGAGGGAAACAATCAGCTATTCAATCCCTTTGAACAACAACTATTCTATTAGGTCGTCATTCAAAGGTTTGAACAGTAAAACAAAAATGCAAACATGGCTGTTTAATTCAATTGAACAACAACTGTTCAATTGGATTGAACAACAGTCGTTCAAAGACTTGAACAACAAGGAAATAAAAAAACGCAAAAACACGGTTGTTCAATCCGATTGAACAACAGTTGTTCAATTGGATTGAATAGTAGCCGTTCAAATAATTTGAATTGCAAGGAAAAATAAAAATGCAAAAACACGGTTGTTTAATATGATTTAATAACAGTTGTTTAATTGGATTGAACAACAACCGTTCAAAGAATTTGAATAGCAAGGAAAAATAAAAAAGTAAAAACACGGTTGTTCAATCCGATTGAACAACAGTTGTTCAATTGGATTGAACAACAACCGTTCAAAGAATTTGAACAAAAAGGAAAAATAAAAACGCAAAAACGCGGTTATTCAATCCAATTGAGCAATAGTTGTTCAATTGGATTGAACAGCAAGGGAAAATAAAAATGTAAAAACAGAGTTGTTCAATCCGATTGAACAACGGTTGTTCAATTGGATTGAACAGTAGCCATTCAAAGAATTTGAACAGCAAGGAAAAATAAAAATGCAAAAACATGGTTTTTCAATCCGATTGAACAACAATTGTTCAATTGGTCCATTGAATAGCAGCCGTTCAAAGAATTTGAACAACAAGGAAAAATAAAAACGCAAAAACACAGTTGTTCAATCCAATTGAACAGTAAGGAAAAATAAAAACACAAGAGGATGAGAAAAAGGGTACAATTGTGAGCATGAAGAATGTACAACAAAATAAGAAACTAGGAATTGCAAGGAGATTATATACATTATTTACAAATGAAGGTAGAAAACTCTCATGTACTTGAGGTTGTGGGGTTATCACCCCCTTCTGCCACAACTTGGACGGTGGGATCGTTTCATACCTGCTGGCAGAAAGCCTCCTTTGTTAGAGGTTTGTGATAGAGGAATACTCTGTGCCCATTAACTCAAAATGTAGAACCAGACCCATCTATGGTGGTCAAGGTGAGGGTACCATTGTTATGTACTTCTTGGATTTCGTATGGACCCAGCCACCTTGTCTACAATTTTCTTGGAAAATCTTGGAATCTAGAGTCATAGACAAGTGCCCAATCTCCTTTCTAGAATTTCTTCTTTTTGACGAGGTTGTCATGCCACTTAGCTCGTTTTTGTTGTATGATCACTGTGCACTGCAGAGCCAGTAGCCGTGTTTCATCCAATTCATTTATTTGCTGGAGTCTTTTAATCTGGGCCTCCGTCAAGTCCAACCCTACTTCCTCGGTTGTCCTTAGAGTCTTGAATTCAAATTCAATGGGAAAAATAGGCTCCCTTACAAATACTAGATGATACGTAGAATATCTAGTGGTGTTTCGCCATGTTGTGCGATAAGCCCATAGGGCCTGTGGAAGTCTAGTGTCCCATTGTCGGCGATGTGATGATACCGCTTTAGTAAGGATTGCCTCAAGGACTTTGTTGGTGCTTTCAACCCGTCCATTCGCCTATGGGTGGTAAGGAGACATGACTCTGTGGATGATGTGGTGATTCCTTAAAGTGGCTGTAATTTTATTACCTACGAATTGTGTCCCTCCATCGGTTATCACTTCCCATGGTAGACCATATCATACAAATAGCTCAAACAGAAATTTAATCACAGATTTCTCCGTGGCTCTTGATAAGTCTACTGTTTCCACCCATTTTTTTACATAGTCCGTGGCAACTAGTAGGTAGGTTTTCTGATTTGATGGCGGGTTGAACGACCCAATGAATTCTAGTGCCCACCGTTTGAACGATTCTATTACCAATTGTGGTTGTAGTGGCATTTCTTCTGCTTAGCCTAGGTGGCCCATTCTTTGGAAACTATCGCAGACTTGGACATATTTTTTCACATCTTTGAAGATCGTAGGATAATAATAACCCAATTGTAATACTTTGTGTCCCGTTCTGCGATCTTCGAAATGGCCACCACATGGTTCATTGTGACAGGCCCATAGGATATCATAGATCTAGTCTTCCTAGATGCATTTGTGTATATGCATGTTGGCCCCTGTATGGAAGAGGTATCCACCGATCCAAGAGAACCTAGTACTGCGTTGTACAATCAACTTCTGTTCCCTTAATGTTAAATTCCTGGCCAATTTCCCTACTACCAAGTAATTTTCTACGTCTGCATACCATGGTGTTTTTACTGCTACAACAAACAGATGTTCATAAGGAAACTGATCGTCGACTGCTACTGTGTCATCTATCTTTGGAACTCTGGATAGGAAGTCTGCAACCACATTTTCTTTTCCTGTGCGGTCCTTGATGGTTATGTCAAATTTGTACAAAAGTAGCAACCAATGAGTTACTCTCCCATTTGTGATTGGTTTATTGGCTAGATATTTAATGGCAGAGTGATCAGTATACAAGAGTACTTGATAGCCAGTTATATAATGTCTAAACTTATTAATAGCATAAATGACAGTCAGTAACTCTTTTTCTCTCACTGTGTAGTTTAATTCAATAGGAGTAAGATTTTTGCTGACATAATAAATAGCATAGGGATTTTTGTCTTCTTCTTGACTAAGAACTGCCCCTATCACTGTATCGGATGCATTTGAAGAAATTTGAAAAGGCAACTCTCAGTTTGGACGGCGTAAGATTGGTGCTGTCAAGAGCAGTCTCTTTGAATCTGCAAAAGTAGTGTCACATTTACCAAATCAATGGAATTCGACATTTCCAGTCAATGCATAAAAAGGTGCAGCAATTTGTGAGAAATTCTTTATAGAACTACGATAATACTTTGCATGCCCCAGAAAACTACGCACCTCTTTCTATGTGCAAGGTGTGGCTAATAAAAGGAATACCTCTATTTTTTCCGGGTCTACTTGTATTCCTACTGCTGAGATATAGTGCCCTAGGATTACTCCTTTTTTCATCATCATGTTGCACTTTTCATTGCTTAGGCATAACCTGGTAGCAATACATTGTTCCAATAACTTTTCTAGCATTTCTAATGCTTGATCAAAGTCATCACCATATGGGTTGAAGTCGTCCATGTAAATTTCAAGCCCCTCATTTATTAAATCAGCAAAAATGATGAGTATGGCTCTTTGAAAGGTTTTTGGGGCATTGCATAGTTTGAATGGTAGCACCCTGTAGGAAAATGTACCCATGGGCATTTAAAGGTCATTTTATCCTGGTCTTCGGGGAATATTTGGATTTGATTGTAGCCACTGAATCCATCAAGAAAATAAAAGAAACGCTTCCCTGCCAATGTATCCAGGACCTGCTCAATAAAAGGGAGGGGGAAGTGGTCCTTCTGTGTCGCCTTATTCAGTTCTCGATAATCCACACAGATTCTCCATTTCCCATTATTTTTAGGGATGACTACCATAGGGAGACCCACTTGCTATCTGAAATAGGATAAATGAAATTCACATCTAACATTTTTTGCAGTTCCTCTTTTACAACATCTTTTAGATGAGGGTTTAACCTATGCTGGGGTTGCCGAATAGGCCGAGCCTCCTTGTCGGTATAGATGTGATGGGTGCATAGCTGTGGGTCTATGCCCTTCATGTCTGGGTAGTCCCAAGAAAATTCTCCCTGACACTTCTGTAACACTTTTATGAGCTTCTTCCTTTGGTCACTATCTAGATTGCCATTGATATTCAAAATTTTCCCTAGCTCAATATCAACGGGTATGCTGTTGCATACAGCGGTTGTAGGTATATGTTGATCATCAAGGTTTGTCAAGAGATATTCTTGTGATTCATCTTCAAGAACTGTTTTCAACATTTGGCATTTCAAGTTTCCGGATGTAGGTGGATGATTCATTAAGTTATTGATTACATCATCTTCAATTTGATCCTTAAATTCAAGAGCTTCGATTAATGTCAGAGGTGGACGGATATTTTTCTCCCAATATGTGTGTGGATGCTTGTGAATGTGTGTCGTGGGTAAAATTGGTTTGGCAGGTGGGTAAATGATAATGTTCTTTATGGAATCTCCCCTAGCAATGGTCATGCTGCCTATGTAAGCATCGACCATTGCCAACCAAGGTCGTCTAAGAATCAAGGGGTGTTCGTCCATTCGATTCTTTGGGTTAATAACTAAGAGATCAGCTGGATACTCCCATGAGTCTACAGAAACCAGGACGTCCTATAATATTCCTTTTGGCCTGATAACAGATCTGTCAGCGAGTTCCAACAATGTAGTTGTGGGTTCTGACGCTGATATGCCTAGATTTTCGCAGGTCCCTATTGTTAAGATGTTAATAGCTACCCCTAAGTCCACCAATGTGTTTGGAAAGGAGTGGCTGGAGATTTGTACAGTTACAATTGGATTCCCCGGGTCATCGTATTTAATGGGGGCCTCCTTACCCAATAATAAGTCAGATAGTGTTCCTACCACATGAATGGTGGGAGCAATTTTTTCTCTTTTTTCTTGCTTCCTTCCACACAGTTCTTTAATTGTCTTGGCATAGATGGGGATGTCTTGTATGGCCTGCAGAAGAGAAATTTTTATGCAAAGGTTTCTCAATTCTCCCAAAATATCAAAATCTGTAGAGACCATTGGTCTAGGCGGCGTTAACCTTTCAGAGAAAGGAGTTGAAACAATCCTAAGATTTTTAGGCTTTTCTTGATCAACCATTTCATTTTCTTGCTCCACCTATGTTTCAGTTACATTTTTTTGTCTGGGATCTATTGGAGTTCCAGATTCCAATTGCAGTGGGGTCGTCCCTTGTGCTGGTGAGATAATATGTCCTGATCTCAGCCTTAGTTCATTACATTGCTTATGTTCAGTTTAGGGGTTTGGATTTTCTATAATCTAGATTAGCTGAATCGACCTATTGTTGGGGTTAGGATTGGGTTGGACTGGTAATTTAGGACAGATGATAGGCTGAGGGTTGTGCTAGACAGAGTACGGAGCTGACAGTGTAGGTTGATTTCGAATTCCTGTCCCCATTGGTGGGTGGGTCATTCCGAGAGGTAGTTGCCAATTTTGAAGCCAATTTATGGTTTGAGAAGGGGATGCTAGCCACTGGGTTTGATATGGGTTGTTTTCCAATAAGGAGGAGAACAAGGAAAACTTAGCCAATTATTCCTCGAAGAGGGTTGCATTGGCCAAGGCGGTATAGGAAACGACTGAGACGGCTAAGTGGATAAAGGTGGTTGATTCTGCCAAGCTGATGAGTGGTTTTGTTCATTAAATTGCAGAGAAGGAAATAACGTAGGTAGGTCTTGAGGCATACCTGGGCGTGTTTGCCATTGCCGACGATGTTTCATCAGGTAGACTGGTTTAATTTCTTCTTCTGTTTCTTTGTAAACTTCTTTGAGTCCTGGGAGTGAAGGGCAGTGGTCCATGGCATGATCCTTAGTGCATATAGCACAAGTCTGAATCATGTCTAAGGGGCATTCCCTTTGGTTGTGCTTCTTCCAATAGCGTGAGAAGAAGACGGCCAAGTTCTGCTCTGCTATAGCTTACTTCTGCTTGGCTTGTAGGACATCAAGCTTTGTTGTCAAAGTACCTAAAATGTCAATTTTGAATTCTTCCAAAAGATAACCAAACTCTGCTCTGGTTACATTGCCACCAGACTGATTGAGATCTTTCTTTTTCGAGTCTCGCCCAATTGGCTTATTTCGCGTACTGCCCCGAGAGCACCTAATACACAGCGAAATCATTTCATCATATTAAGTGTTTCAATCCATTCTTCTTCCATTCCATTAATCATTGTTGATTTTAAGATGTCTTTGGATAATGCAGTATATGGGGACCTTTGTAGATTATACTAAAATATTTCGACATACTCTTCTAATGTCTCGTTGTCTTTTGCAGACATCTTGAAGATTTCATCTTTTAATTCCCGAGTCCAGCAATAATCTTGATATTTAGTTAGAAAATGTTCTTCATTTGGTCCTAGTTATTGTGAAGGCCTATTCTAAGACTTCATACTAAACCAAATATATCATTGAAATTAAACACAACATGAACGAGAATAAATTATTTCTATCTTCAACATTTATTTGATGACAATATACAAGTAAAATTTATTTACAACATATTAAACAAATTCATTTCTTTTCTTTTTCTAACAATTTATATAAGTAATTAGCAATCGAAGAATACCTGTAGCACTCGTTTGGTTGAGATGCACTTGACTTTTGTTGAGATGATCTTGCTCGGCTACCTGACTAGATTTACCTCCCAGCCAACTAGGAATGAATTCCTAGCCCAGGGAACCTCCACAGGATCCCTAGCCCTTCGAGCCCAAGTCCAATTAGCTATAGTGTGTCCGAGTGGGAATCAACACCCTCCAAGTCCAAACAAGACCGAGAATCTTCTTCAATGCCAAAACAAAATCAAAACTCATCCTCAATGCCACAATAGGACCAAAGTCCTCCACAATGCCACAACAAGGCCAAAATCCTCCACAAGGACAAACAAGACCAAAATCCCTCACAATGCCACAACAAGGCCAAAATCCTCTGCAAGGCCAAACAAGACCAAAATCCTCACCTTTCCTCTCATCCTCCTTCCCTTTTATATCTTTTCCTCTCATCCACTTCAACTACTTGCCATTAATTTCATGACTACCCCCCCATCCTTCTCATTTATTAACATTGACTTTCCTACCATATATAGATAATTTATTCAAAAATAAATGGGAGAAGACCAAAATGTAAATTGAGATGACATATTGGATGTACAAAATCTAGATATTTGATTTTAGAATTAAAGGAGGGAAGACCATACCTTATCTAAAAGTTAAATTGAGATGTCATATTAGATGTAAAAAATCTAGATATTTGATTTTAGAATTAAAAGAGGGAAGGCCATACCTTATCTACAAGTTAAATTGAGATGACATATTAGATGTACAAAATCTAGATATTTGATTCTAGAATTAAATGAGAGAATGTTAGGTCCCTATATTACTAGTATAGTCCCTTATTGTTGTTAGTGTAACCCCCTTACTGTTATTATTTTACCCTTGTAACACCATATTGTTATTATTGTGCCCTTAAATTATTATTGTTAGGTCGGCTAGGATTACATTGTGGCCCCATGGACTCCTATATATAGAAAGTAGGTTTTGTAATTTGAATCATCCAAGAATTGTTCATTCATGTAATGTATTGGAGGTTGCCCCCTCGAAGTGGCTTATTTCTAAGGTGTTGATATCTCTTTTCGTCTCTTTTTGGAGCTGGTTTCACAACATTTGGTATCAAAGCTTTGAGATTCTAGGGGTTCCCTACTCCGAACAAGTCATCGTGGAATTTTCGCTATAATTTTTTTTCTACGAAGGTTCATAATCTAAAAAATTTCAAGTGCGAAGCCAAAATCCTGAGGAACATTGTCGCAAAATTTCAGACCTTGGTTCGCAATATTTTCGGAAATATGATCTGTGCAAGTTAGGTCATTTTGCAGACTCCTGAATTTAACCTAAACAGGTCATCGTGGTATTTTCGTAATAACTTTTTTTCTACGTAGGTTCAGAAGTAGATATTTTTAGAGTACGAAGGCACAATCCTGAGGAACATCGTTGCAAAATTTCAAATATTGGTTTGCAATATTTTTAGAGATATGATCTGTGGAAGTTAGGGCTTTTTGAGGCTTTTGAATTTCATCTCAAAGAGGTGATCCTGGGAAAATACTCATAGCTCTCTCTCTAAGCATCGGATTGGAATGATGTAAAAAGTGGCTGCAAGTACAAGGACTGTAGTTTTCTATTTATCAATTTCAGAGCTAAAGGAGGAAACAATGACATGTGGCAAGTCGTACAACTTCGCTCTACTGAACTAGTCCAAAATTGGGTCATTGTGGGAGATTGGACATAACTTTGCCTTGAAGAATCAAAATCAGATCAGACCTGTGGAATTTGAAAGAAGCTTAAGAGGGCTCCTACAGGGCTGAATTTCAGATATTGAGGATCCGCAATTATAGAGATAATTCAATTTCAATATCGAGCCCCTCAAAAGCAAGTAAAAGGTGTGTATTTTTTTTTCCGAATTTCATAAGTCTTGTTTGAAGAATCAAGTTGAATTGATTCCAAGGGCATATTGTAGAATAGATATCAGTATTGGATTCTAAAATGGCCCCTAAAAATAATTCAACACCCATTAAGCCTTTAGAAATCTCTGCTATGACTCATGAAGACGAAGAATGGCAACATGACATATCAAAATTACAAGAGCAAGTGCAACAAATTTCGCTCTCGCAAAGAGCAACAAAAAATGACATGGAAGTTTTGAAGAAAGGCATGGAAACTAATATTGATGGTTTGAAGAAAGGCGTGGAATCTAAGATGGATGGTTTGAAGAATGGCATGGAATCTAAGATAGATGTCATGGAATCTAAGATAGAAGGCATGGAAGCTGGCATGGAATGTAAGATGGATGATATGGAAGCTAAGATCGATGACAAAATGGAAAACATGAAGAATGATCTAAAAGCAGACATGGAAGGTTTGACAAAGTTGATACAAGAAATGTTTCCTAATAGTGAAAAGATAGTAGAGGAAACTCATGATGAGAACAAAATAAATGTTAATCATGATTTCATAAACTCTAATGTTGGCGGGAAGAACCACCATATTCCAAAAATGGATATGAGGAAGTTTGATGGAAAGGATCCTGTAACATGGATACTACAGATGGAGCAATGTTTTGATCTCCATAACGTGCAAAACACACAAAAGGTACGCATTGCAACTTTACATTTAGAACAAAATACATTTGTATGGTATCGATGGCTTTGCTCCCATAAAAAAATTGTCACTTGGTCAATTTTTACGGAGGAAATGATAGCACATTATGAGGATAAAAAGAGAAACACCTTCTTTAGCCAATTGATAAATCTCAATCAAAAGGGTTTAATGGGGGAGCACATTGAGGACTTCCAAAAATTGAATATAAGGGTAACCGTTATTCCATAGGAACACAGGATTGATCTCTTCATAGGTACTTTAGAGGATAACATCCAACATGAATTTCACATTTTTGAACCTGATTCATTGGAGAAGGCATTCAGGTTGGCAAGAAAAATTGACTGTAAAATTATGGCGACAAGGAAGCCTACCACTCACTTCTATAAAGAGGGAAGTGTTGCTACTCCTATATTTCCACAACCTACAAGGTTGACACCACAACAATTGGAAGAAAAAAGAGAAAAAGGGTTTTGCTATAGTTGTGATAGAAAATACACTAAAGGTCATAAGTGTGCTAAGAATAAATTATTTTACATAGATTGTGAAAAGGAAGAAGAAAATGAACAAGAAGAGGATATACACCAGGAACCAACCCAAGAAGAGGAAGAAATGAGTCCGACCATATCGTGTAATGCATTGGCAGGAATTACCACTCCTCAAACACTCAATATATAAGGACATATCAAGAAGAAAAAAGTAATAGTGTTGATTGATTCAGGTAGTACCCATAATTTTATTCATTGTAAGGTAGCCAAGGAATTGAATTGTTTCCTATACCCAGCACCAGAATTTCAAGTGATGGTTGCAAATGGAGGAACTAAAAATTTCTCTATAAAATGCCATAATATCAAGCTAACCATGGGGGAATATGTATTGAATAGTCCAATGTTTTCCATTCCTATGGGAGGTGCTGATGTTGCACTAGGAGTACATTGGTTACAATCTTTGGGGACGGTAGCTTTTAATTTTCAAGAATTTTTCTTGAAAATTTTTTCATAAGAAAATGAAGTTGAATTACGAGGTATTGTAGGGAAGCCGAGAAAGATAATAAGCTCTAATGTCATGACAAAGCTTCTAAAGAAAGAAAAATGAGGCATAATTGCACAATTATGCTCACTAGAAGTTCCAACATCAAAATCATCTATTTTTGCAGATCTCCAAAAAGTCTTGGACAATCATTCCAAGGTTTTTGAAACTCCAAAAGGACTCCCACCTATTATTGATCATGATCATGCTATTCATTTGATTCCAGGAAGTGTTCCTCCAAACATCAGGCCTTATAGATATCCTTATGTCCAAAAGAGCGAAATTGAACGTATGATTGCAGAAATGTTAGAGGCGGGTATAATCCAACCTAGTCAAAGTTCTTTCTCTGCTCCTGTAGTATTGGTACACAAGAAGGATGGATCATGGCGAATGTGTCCGGATTATAGGGAGCTCAATAAGCTCACCATTAAAGATAAATTTCCCATTCCTGTGATTGATGAATTATTGGATGAATTACATGGAGCAATTTGTTTTACCAAATTGGATCTTCGTTCAAGGTATCATCAAATTAGAATGAAGACTGAAGATATTCTGAAAACAACATTTCGAACTCATGAGGGTCATTATGAATTTTTGGTCATGCCTTTTGGCCTTACCAATGCACCTTCTACATTTCAAGGGTTGATGAATCCCATTTTCAAACCCTTCCTTAGAAAATTTGTGCTAGTATTTTTTGATGATATACTAATCTATAGCAGGTCTTGGAAGGATCATGTTGAACATGTTGACAGGGTGCTCAAACTATTGCAGGAGAAACAATTATATGCAAAAAAAATCCAAATGTTTCTTTGGAGTACAAGAGGTGGAATATCTGGGTCATATTGTATCTCACGAGGGTGTTAAAGTATACCCTAACAAAATTAAAGCCATTAAGGAATGGAAAGTTCCCACAACCATAAAGCGGTTGCGAGGATTTCTCGGGTTAACAGGGTATTATCGCAAGTTTGTTAAGAATTATGGGAGAATAGCAGCACCTCTAACAACATTATTGAAGAAAGATGCATTTTCATGGAATCCTAAAGCAACTAAGGCCTTTGAACATCTTAAAGAGGCAATGTGCCTAGCACCGGTCTTAGCTACGCCAGACTTCACAAAAACCTTTATTGTGGAATGTGATGCCTCAGGAAATGGAATTGGTGCAGTTTTAATGCAGGAAGGAAGACCCATTGCTTTTGAAAGTGGTCCAATCAAAGGAAAGTATTTACAGAAACCTATTTATGAGAAGGAAATGTTAGCAATACTGCATGCACTAAAGAAATGGCGAACTTACCTAATAGGAAGACACTTCAAGGTAAAAACTGATCATGATAGTCTTAAACACTTTTTGGAACAAATACTATCTTCAGAAGAGCAGCAAAAATGGGTCACAAAGATGTTGGGTTATGACTTTGAAATAATCTACAAAAAAGGAAAGCTTAATGTTGTTGTAGATGCACTCTCAAGAAAGAATGAAGAGGTGGAAGCATTGCTTTGTGCCATTTCTATTATCCAGCCAGATTGGATAACTGAAGCAAGAGATGAATGGAAGAAGGAAAAAGATGTATGGACACTCATTCAAAAGTTGCTGCAAGATCCTAGTACATCTGATACATTTAGTTGGAAAAATGATTCCTTATGGTACAAAGATCGCTTATATCTTTGTAAGAATTCCCAACTAAAACAAAATATTCCTTTGGAATTGCACACTTCTCCTTTAGGAGGACACTCAGGATTTTTAAAAACTTACCACAGGGTGAGGAAAGAATTTTTTTGGGATGACCTTAAATTTGATATTCAAAATTTTGTGGCAGAATGTTTGGTTTGCCAGAAGAATAAAGTTGAGACAATTAAGACCCCGGGTCTTCTACAACCTTTATCCATTCCAAGTCAATGTTAGGAGGAGATTTCAATGGATTTTATCACAGGTTTACCTAAGTCCGAAGGAAATAATGTCATCATGGTGGTATTTGATAGACTTACCAAGTATGCACACTTTTGTGCATTATCTCATCCATTTAAAGCAAGTACAGTTGCTACTACATTTATGGATAGAATTCAAAAGCTACATGGAAGCCCAAGGGTTATTGTGAGCGACAGAGATCCCATTTTTACTGGAAATTTTTGGACGAGTTATTTTCTTGTTTGGGTACTCAATTAGCTCATAGCTCATCTTATCATCCTCAATCTGATGGTCAAACTGAGATCGTAAATAAATGTTTGGAAGGATATCTTCGTTGTTTTGTATCTGATAAACAAACACAATGGGTCAAGTGGTTACCTCTTGCTGAATGGTGGTATAACACTTCCTTCCATACTGCAGCAAAATTGACCCCATTTATGGCACTTTATGGATATCATCCACCATCCATCACATCATCTTTAAGAGAAAATTCGAAGGTTCAAGCAGTGGAAGATCACATCGAGCATCAACAAGAAGTTCTCCAAATCTTAAAGGAAAACCTGAATTTGGCACAAAATCGAATGAAACAAGTAAACTAAGAAGGATAATAAATTATCGCCAAAGTACTATGGTCCTTACAAGGTGTTGCAAAAGATTGGTACTCATTAGGGGAATTTTGAGGTCTAAAATGGGCCTCCTAAGAAAAATGTACAAAAAAATAAACTTTATAACAACCAATAGGATTCAAGATGATGATGTCAACCATGGGGGATGATTTACCATTTTTTAAATAAAAGGGTAAAAATATTAAAAAATAATAAAATAATAAAACAACTTTTTCAACTCATATTTTCAACTTATCTCCCAAATTTTTTACTCAAATTTCAAGTGGGATTACTTATTGGATGAAAATTTTAATTCCTCATCCAAGGAGTACCCATGTTGCATACTTTCGATGAACCCTGCTACATGAAAAATGAGAAATACATAAAAAAACGTGATTACAATCATGTTTTTTATGTACTTCTCATTTTTCGTGTAGTAGGACCCATTGAAAGTATGCAACATGGGTACTCATTAGATGAGGAATTAAATTTCGCATCCAACGAGTACTCCCACTTGAAATTTGAGTAAAAAATTTGGGAGATAATTTGAAAATATGAGTTGAAAAAGTAGTTTTTTCATTTTTCCCTCTAAAATTTGATGATGGCATCAAATCTTATTTGATTTTTTCCACTATTATTTTATAATTTCCTTAGGAGGCCCATTTTAGACCTCAAAATTCCCCTAATGATGGCATACAAATTGGAGCTTCCTGCTTCTTCACGAGTGCATCCAATTTTCCATGTTTCATGCTTAAAGAAGGTTATAGGTGAAAATCTTCCAGTTCAAACAATATTTCCAGAACTTGATGAGGAAGGAAAAATCATATTGGAACCTGAAGCGGTCACGGAAACAAGAACTCGACAACTACGGAATCGATCAATTTCAAATTATCTCATCAAGTGGAAGAACTTACCCACTGAAGATTCTACATGGGAGGATGAGAATTTTATACAGAAGCACCCAGAGCTACTCAAGCGTTGGGGACAACACTTTTTTGAAGGAGAGGGGCATGTTAGGTCCCTATATTACTAGTATAGTCCCTTATTTTTGTTAGTGTAACCCCCTTATTGTTATTATTGTACCCTTGTAACCCCCATTTTGTTATTATTGTGCCCTTAAATTATTATTGTTAGGTCAGCTAGGATTACATTGTGGCCCCATGGACTCCTATATATAGAAAGGAGGTTTTGTAATTTGAATCATCCAAGAATTGTTCATTCATGTAATGTATTAGAGGTTGCCCCCTCGAAGTGGCTTATTTCTAAGGTGTTGATATCTCTTTTCTTGTCTTTTTGGAGTTGGTTTCACAACAGAGAAGACCATACCTCATCTAAGAATTGATTTGAGAAGACATATTAGAAATGAAATAAATAATAAAGGTCATACCAGTAAAATTAAAATAAAATTACAATTTCACAAGTGTATATATTACTCAAAGATTATAAGTCATTATTCACAGATTAATTAAAAGCTAATCAAAATTTGCCTTATGGGATCAAGTGGGGCATTAAATACACCCCTCCTTCAGAAAACTTCATCCCGAAGTTAGAGTGAAAATGACACAATGATTCTGAAAATAAGGCATAACAAAATAGAGATAGATATAGTAGTCAAATTAAGTCAAGTAATGATACCGCCTCCATCAAGAGTCTCCAATCTAACTTATAACCTCCTATCCTTCCTATCCTACTTCCACCCCCATCCTATCCGTCCTTTGTTGCAATATACTATGGCATCGACTATACCAATCTAACCACTGATAAAACCAATATGGCCAAAGAGTCGACTATATCGACCTAACTTCCCTAGCAGGCAAATGAAAATTGTCATCACATGTCTAGGGGAGCATGTCCATCACTTCCCTCCCACGATTCCAGGTTTGGAGGTTACACGGTGGGAAATACCTCCACCCCTCCTCAAGACTAGGGTCAACACCCTAATATGGACCACACTATGAAGCTGGTTGGATACTTGTCATCGAATAATCCAGTCAGGTAGTCTTGTCACTTGTATCAATTACACTTTACCCATATCATAATAGTGCATATCAAGTAGATACATAATGTAATAGAACAATGTACATCATACCATTCCTCGTCAGATATGTCAAAATTCCCCATCGACAGTATATATCTTGGTTATCATATAGTTCCTTGCAATATGCAGGTTAGTTCTCATTCATGTATATACCTAACAACCGAAACATATATAGATAAGTGATCTTAATCCTCATGTTATGAAGTTCAACATCCATGTCCCAATTTGTACTTCATAAAACATACTAGAATAAATATTACATTAGCTAAACCAAAATTTTGATAATTCATTCATTAGATAAATCATATCCTCATAAGTCATATGTCAACATCAATAACTCTGAGAAGTCATACATTAAATAAATCATAACCAAGTAGGTCGTACATCAGTTAAGTCGTTCAATCAAATAAGTCATACAACAATATTTTAATCAACAATACCTAATATATCTATTGGATTATATAAGTAGTTTCATTTGTCCAACTAAGTGCAAAAATATTACATAGTTTTCATAAAATAACATGGAACTACCAAATAGAGTCTTAGTATAGGTAGTTATCTAAGTCAAAATGGGTATCACAGATGCTCAAAAAGTGAGGGGTAGTCATGACGTATAGCCTTTACATCCTCCCTGGTAGCAGATCCTGGGCTATACTTGTCCCAATGTATCTTATGAGTACTTTGTATGGTATTATAGAGAATTTATGTTATGTGATGGGGATTTTTATTTATGACTAGGTCACTATATTCAAGGACCTTGTAATATTCCTACTTATCCTAAGCTAAGAGGAATATTCATTTTTGTTTTACTTTATGTTGCATGAATAAATGAATAAAGGAGGACATGTAAAACTCCTGAAAAGACTGAATAAATCAATACCCATGTAAATAAATCACTTGCAGGTGTGAAAGGCATTTGAGCTGTGAGACTGGGTCAACCTTGACCAAATCTACAATGTTGTCTAGGTTTAATGTATCTCCTAAATTGACAACGCAGCTCTAGGAGGACCCTCATGTGAAAGGACCTAACTCATCAAGGTGGTTTAGGGTTTGCAAAGGCTCTCATCTTATAAAAGGAAGGGGAGGGCAACAAGAGAAGGTTGTTGATTGATTATATTTCTGAGTATCTTGTCTATTTAGACAAATACTATTCTCTGTTGTTTAGTAGAGAATTGTGATGCTTAGCACTTGGAGTTCCTATGCAGGGATTTCACCTCTTCCTTTGAGGATTCTTGGAGGAGTATTTGCTAATTTGATCCACTATCAGGCTTGAGGCCAAGCTCTAATTCCAATTGCAGTGCAGATCCAGTGAGGGTTTGTCTGCTTTTGCAAGCTGCAGTAAGTGGGATTCTAGATCTGCAGAGATCTAGCTTGTTTTGGGAGCCTCTTCTCATGGAGTGTGTCTTTTAACCTCCTGGAAGAGTGCCTCTCCTGTTTGTGCTTTAGATCTGTATCTTGGAAGCTAGCCATCAATTTTATATAAGTTGTAGCATAGTTTTCATTGAGGAACTACGTTATTTTCATATGAGATTCTTCAGGGTGTTTTGAGCCCATTTTTGATGAGAGATCTCTGGTGTTGGGCTTTGACTTTCACTTTGGTGATACATAGATTAGCTTGTTGATCCATGTTATATTTAGATCTGATCTATTGTAATGTAAAATCATCTTCATAAATTTCTACAACATTTTACAGATTTGCAACTTAAAATTCAAATCTACTCTTGTTTATGCATGATTTGGTCAAAACCCCAAGGGGATCCTGTAAATAAGACTATCTAGTTTCCAGATCTAAAATGGATCTGATATTTTGTCCACAGATATGTTCTAGATCTGAGTTGTAATATTCAACTACTTCAACTCCTAAAAATAACGCTGTTAAGCCATTCTGGCAGTTTACATATGTGTTACAGCCTTCTTTTCTAAAGATTTCTTGCTCTATTGTCTCATGTATTATAATGTATATTGAAAGAGCTTCATTATAATTCTGATTTTCTGCTGTACATTCATATTCTAATCATATTTGATGGCCTCCTGCTCATACTATCCAAGACTGCGTTATTTCTGAAGCATTTTGTTGTGCATAGCTGCAGCCCCTCTTGTAGGGTGTTTTTCAGCTAGACTAGGTGGTGGGAAATCTATTTACCACACCTAGTTTGATTTGTTTTTGCTCCCCTTTTGGATCTAGACTCCAGATCTGTTGATGTAAGGGATCTAAGGGCTGTAAACTCATTTTTGTACATCAATCTCCCAGGAGTGCGTTATTTCAGCAGGCTTGCTGTGCTATTCTAGATTTGGAATATTACAGTGGTATCAGAGCTCCTTTATTGACACAGCATGTGCTTCCATTGGAGCATCACAGCCATGTTTCATTCAGAATAATATGAACCTCTTACTGAGAAGGAGAAGAGGTATCAGAAAAGAAGTCATAAGAAGTATGATTATACTACTGAAGGTCGATACAAGGGTAAAGCCCCTAAGACTGCAAGTGACAAAGAAGGAGAAGAGTTTGCAAGAACTCTTTTGGTAGCCATGCAAGATCTTGAAAAAGAGATCAAAGAGATGAGGATGGAAAAAATGAGGAAATCTCCTGGAAGATTTCATCCAGGGGAAAGCTCTGACATATCTCATCACTGGATTGGTCAACCAATGAGCCAGACACAAGCCCCACAAGCTTCAAAACGCTCCACTATGCCTACTTTCTTGGCTGTGGAGAATGAAGGACCACAAGAGAAAGCTTCCCTTGAAGATTACTTTGTGGAGTATGATTCTCAGATTCAGAGATTCAAGGACCACTTGACTTTCCAAGAATTTATTCACCTCAAGGACAGAAGAAGACCAAGGAAGCAGTATAGAGATGGTGGGTTCTTTCATAATCATGATAGACACCACTCTATGGGCAGATTCGTTTTTCCCAAATTTGATGCATCATCCTCCAATTCTTCCAAGGCATGGGTAGAAAATTTGGACATTTACTTCTAGTTGAACAGAGTCCCCGAGACTGAAGCCATCAAGATTGTAGCATTACACTTTGAAGGTCAAGCACACAATTGTTGGTTCCATGGGTTGTCTACATTAGTACACAACAATGTGACTACCTATCCTGAGTTTACTAGAAGACTGGTGGAGAGGTTTGACAGGAAGGATCCTGAAGCACCCTTCATAAGCCTTGCAAAGCTGAAGCAATTAGGAGATGCATATACTTATATCTCTGAGTTTCTAATATTATCAGCCATGGTCCCTGATCTATCTGTATCCAGGAGGGTCTACATGTTCATCAATGGCTTGGAGGAACCTTTGCATGGGTTGGTTAAGTCTACCAAGCCCATCACTTTGCATGATGCCATTGAGAGGGCTAGAGACCTCCAAGATGCCTTGCCAAAAGCAAAGGCAACTTTCCAGAGCAAGGCCCCTCACTTTTCTAAGGGGAAGGAAGGAAAATCTGCTCCTCCCAAGGAGAGCTCCTTGAAGAAACCTCTTGACATTGAACTCAAGAGGGATTTGAGGAAGAAGAGGTTGTGTTTCACCTACCAAGATTCATGGGCACCGAGACATAGATGTGCTGTTAGGAAAGCACACTACATAGAGGTCTTCTCAGATTTTGAGGAGGAAGATGGGGATGATGAACCTAGGAGGGGTCACAACGCTGATGATGATGAGGAAGATCGAACACCATCCAGAGATGGGAAGGGAGCCTTTGCTCCAATAAGTGGGACTTTTGAATATTTGAGAGGAGTGCCCAAGTAATTGACTCTAAGAGTACAAGGTTCAGTCATGAATTAGAGGTTATCTATCTTGATTGATAGTGGGGCAACCCAAAACTTTATTGATGCTCATCTTGTGCAAAGGAGAGAAATCCCCACTGATACCTTTGAGGGATTTTCTGTTTTGGTCCCAGGAGATAGGACCATGCAATGCATGCAATATGTTCCCTCACTCTCTGTCACTATGGGATCCTACACTTTGGTGGATCACTTCTTTGTGGATGAAATACCAGACACCAACATCATTTTGGGTTTCTAATGGTTGATTACCTTGGGGGAGGTTACCACAGATTGGAAAGCTTTTCATATGGAGTGGGTGGACTTGAAGAGTGGGAAACCACAAATGATTCAAGGCATGCACACTTATCCTTCACCTAGTACTTCCACACAAACAACAGAGATGGATTTGTGCAGTGGAAGCAAGGATCTCACAGTCCCTTCTCTCATGTTCATGAGGATGCTGCAAGGGACATTCTTATCTAGTGGAAAGCCACCTAGAATGCCATCAAATTCAGATCTTGTGGGGAAAGCCTCACAATGTGCTACTCCAAATCTATATCTAGGAAGGATTGGAGCAATGAGAGACCAAGTTACAGTGCTAGAGGGTTTGGGATAGCCCAAGAATGAGGGGGATCTTCTTCCTGCATCACTATCACCCTCTCACTTTTCTGAATATGCGCTGTGGGAGGAGAAGAATTGGAGGATCAGCCTTCCAACAAATAAAATTGGCATGAGAAATTTCAAAAATGAGATCAGCAACATGACAAGTACTTCCATGGATGTATCAGCAATGCTGTCATTGTTGAGCAGTGTGGATCTTTATTGGAAATCTCAACTGCTTGTAGAGTATAAGATCTCCACATAGGTATGATACTAGATGGCATGCAACAAGAAGAGGGCTACTTAGTCCAAGGGGGAGTCATATATTGTTATGGTAAGGTCTTCTTGTCTAGAGCTTCCAAGCTCAAGCAGAAGATCCTACAAGGAGCACATGAGGAATTCGTCCTCAACCATATGCATTCAATGTAGATCTATACCCTGATCATGAGGAGTTTTGATTGGGAAGGCATGAGTGAGGACTTACATCAGCACTTTTAAGAGTTCAATAGATATGGGGGAATGGCAACCAATGGACTCTTTGAAAGAGTCATCTCAGCCAACTCTTCCTTTACTTGAGAGGAGGGGAATGCTCATGCACAACTCCATGTGTATGAAGGACTATGATGGTAAAGGATCTGATCATGCCAAGCAAGTTGTATTCTTTGATTTATTACATTCATTTTACATGTTTTTGCAGGATATGACTCCTAATGGGAATGGGAGATCATGTGGATCTCTTGGTTTTTGGTGGGCCAATAGAGATGCTGAACTTGGCCACTCCCTTATTGTGCAAAGGGAGATTCCTTCTCATGATGGGTTCTTTCCAAAGGTACCAAAACTACCTATCATCTTCAGCCATGTTAAGGTGACATATGCAGGAATTTTGTGGTGGGAATACCACTGACCACACCTTGATATCATGCAGGCAGGTGATACACTACGCTGGCATCACATGTGGGATTTTGACCCACCTCCTCAAGTTCAGATTTCAGTTTGCATATATGTAGTCTTGCTTCCATACTTGGATGATATAGTTGTATTGTTTATGGGGTTGCATGGACAGAGGATGGGAAATGTGTATGTACCACATGGTTTGGAACTTCTACCTGTACTTCATGATACATGTTTTAGATGTAGCATTTCTTCAGCCATGTTTATTTCTGTTGAGTTTTCACTCCTGGTGGGATGGACTATGCACATATTATGTTGACCTTGGAGGAACATTTCATGAGGTATTGGCTTGATGAGCACTTGGTTTATGTTGAGGACTTGATCCTTGATGATGACATTAATGGAGGAGGAGAATTACTACAGTTCTTACCATATTAGTTGCTTGAGGACAAGCAACATTTTGGAGGGGAGGATTGTAATATTCCTACTTAGCCTAAGCTAAGAGGAATATCCATTTTTTTTTTACTTTATGTTGCATGAATAAATGAATAAAGGAGTACATGTAAAACTCCTGAAAAGACTGAATAAATCAATGCCCACGTGAACAAAGATAAATCAAGGCCATGTAAATAAATCACTTGCAGGTGTGAAAGGGGTTTGAGCTGTGAGATTGGGTCAACCTTGACCAAATCTACAGTGCTGTCTAGGTTAAATGTATCTCCTAAAGGAACAATGCGGTTCTAGAAGGAGGCCCCTCATGTGAAAGGAGCTAACTCATCAAGGTGGTTTAGGGTTTGCAAAGGCTCTCATCTTATAAAAGGAAGGGGAGGGTAGCAAGAAAAGGTTGTTTATTGATTATATTTCTAAGTATCTTGTCTGTTTAGACAAATACTATTCTTTTTTGTTTAGTAGAGAATTGTGCTGCTTAGCACTTGGAGTTCCTGTGCAGGGATTTCACCTCTTCCTTTGAGGATTCTTGGAGGAGTATTTGCTAATTTGACCCACTATCAGGCTTGAGGCCAAGCTCTACTTCCAATTGCAATGCAGATCCAGTGAGGGTTTGTCTTCTTTTGCAAGTTGCAGCAAGTGGGATTCTAGATCTGCAGAGATCTAGCTTGTTTTGGGAGCCTCTTCTCATGGAGTGTGTTTTTTAACCTCCTGGAAGAGTGTCTCTCCTGTTTTTGCTTCAAATATTTATCTTGGCGGTTGGCCATCAATGTTATAAAAGCTACAACGTAGTTTTCATTAAGGAACTGCGTTATTTTCATATGAGATTCTTCAGGGTGTTTTGATCCCATTTTTTATGAGAAATATCTAGTGTTAGGCTTTGCCTTTCACTTTGGTGATCCATGGATTAGCTTGCGGATCCATGTTATTTTTAGATATGATCTATTGTAATTTAAAATCATCTTCAAAAAATTCTGCAATATTTTACAGATCTGCAACTTAAAATTCAGATCTACTCTTGTTTATGCATGATTTGGTCAAAACCCCAAGGGGATCTTGTAAATAATACTATCTAGTTTCTAGATCTGAAATGGATCTGATTTTTTGTCCATAGATCTATTCTAGATCTTAGTTGTAATATTCAGCTGCTGCAACTCCTCAAAATAAAACTGTTAAGCCATTCTAGCAGTTTACATATGTGTTGCAACCTTCTTTTCTGAAGATTTCTTGCTCTATTGTCTCATGTATTCTACTGTATATTGAAAGAGCTTCATTATAAGTCTGATTTGCTGCTGTACATTCATAATTTAATCATATTTGATGGCCTCCTACTCATACTATCCAAGACTGTGTTATTTCTGAAGCAGTTTGTTGTGCACAGCTGTAGCACCTCTTGTAGGGTGTTTTTCAGCTAGACTAGGTGGTGGGAGATCTATTTACCGCACCTAGTTTGATTTGTTTTTGCTTCCCTTTTGGATCTAGACTCCAGATCTGCTGATGTAAGGGATCTAAGGGCTGTAAACTCATTTCTGTACATCAATCTCCCAGGAGTGCGTTATTTCAACAGGCTTGCTGTGCTATTCCAGATTTGGAATATTACAGACCTCGCGTCTTTTGGACCTAAATTTTTATGCTTGTAGACTCCAATTATCAAATGACACGAATATTTTTTGAGAAATATTAAATATATAAAATATTATGTTAAATCTTGTATATAGAAGTCTTGAAAAGTGGAGCTAATTGAAATGGGAGCATCACAAGCGTATCTATTTATCCATTTACAAATTAGATTGGCATTTTATAAATGGCCACTACACTAAGAGCTTGAGTGTTTTCTTAGTTTCTAAGAAGTAAATGATCTATGAAAAAGGCAACGAGAGATTGATAAGTGAAGCACAAATGAAATTTGAAAAGTGAGAAATTGTGTCCATGGACTTTTAATATTAAGTGGAGCACATTTAGAGACTTGATGAATCATAATTAAACACCAAGTAAAGAAATTTTAATATTGTTAAAGAATGCCCTTTCTTTTTTTTGAAGTGAATCATAATTAAAGGCTAGGATGTGAACAAATATGAAAATAATATTCGTGAACTTACATGATTGTAATAGCTTGTGAAACCTATTCCTTAATATTTTAATTTGGGTTCTTTAGAGTTTCAATTGTCATTTATATTCCATAAATCATTTGTATCGATAATCAATTATTTACATTGATGTCTGCCATAATTGGCATCATTTGGATCTTATCATGCAATAACAAATGTACCAACACTCTGTATGGATAGCCATAACGTCTCGCTCCATCCAACTTGAACAACTAGTCCATTTTATTTTAAACTTGTAATATTTTTTATTTTTTTATTTTTGTTTTTATTTTATTTTTCACTTCAACTTGCTCTAAATAATGATTGTTAACTCAACAAACACAACTACTTTCATGTGATACCTAACCTTTTTCTCAACTTTCTTTATGAAGCTTATGTTGGGTTTGTGTTATATTATTTCCACGACTAATCATGCGCAGGGGGGTCACAGGGGGGGCAGTAGTCCCCCCTGTCGGGGTTTGGGGCAGTGCCCCAGAAATTTTTTTTGGTCCTTATTTTCCGGTGGGCAGATCCGCCCATGGTTTTGTGCATGGGTTTGCAAATGGTTTTGGGGTAAGATGGTTTTTGACCCCTGGTATTTTGTAAATCCGGTCAAGGGAACTACGGTTATGTTCTAATCTAGGGTTAATGGATTGGGGGTTTATGTATGCTTCGGCATGTATATATATGTGTTGTAACACTAAAAGGAATATAATGAAAAATCAAGTTGGTCGTCCCAATTTGGGATCCAGGGGAAAATCTCTGTGTTTATCTGTTTTATGTTTTATGCTCTCGCTATTGTTTATTTTCTATTATAAGATTCGTGTGTAGATAATTTATGTTCAGGGTTAAAACCTACATTTGGTATCGAAGCTGTTTCGGCTTCAAGGGGACGCCTTTGCTACTAAGGGTTTTTTTTTCGGGCCTGTGGTAGACCCTGTTCAGTGGGAGATCTGCGAGATCGATTCTTGCGGTGAAAGAAGATGGCGAGCAACGGGAAGATAGAGATCAAGAAGTTTAATGGTCAGAGTTTTGAGTTTTGGAAGCTCAAGATGGAGGATCTGCTAGTGGATAAAGATCAGTGGATCATGGTAGATCCAGGTACTAAACCAACGACAATGTCAAATGAAGACTGGAAGAAGATGGATCGGAAGGCAAAGAGCACTATACGATTGTGTGTCTCATATTAAATATTGTTGAATGTATCTGGGGAAGCTACGACGAAGACCTTGTGGGACAAGATAGGGACTTTGTACCAATCTAAGTCTCTGGTGAATAAATTGTTCCTGCAGAAAAAGCTATATAACCTGAGGATGAAGGATGGAGACTTGGTGACAGAGCATTTGAACACCTTCAATACTGTGGTAAGTCAGCTGTCATCTGTTGATATTAAAATATCAGATGAATATAAGTGCATCAGTTTGTTGTGTTCTCTACCAGACTCATGGGATAGTCTGGTTATTGCAATAGGAAGCAATACAACTACCTTGAATTTTGATGACATTGTCTCAGCCTTGCTGTCGGAGGAAATGAGACGGAGAAATATGGAGGGTCAGAATGGAGATGCCTTAAATGTACGAGGAAGGTCCCAGAACATAAACAAGAATAATGTTTCAAGTGGGAGATCTAAATCTAGAGGGAGATCTAAATCTCCTGGAAAGTTTGTAAAGGTGTGCTGGAAATGTGGAAAGGAAGGGAACTACAAAAAGGACTGCAGATCTAAAGCTCTTGAGAAAGGAAAGGGATCTGATGATGCTCCTTCTGCAGAGGCAAAAACCACCTCGAATGAAGGAGGGGATGTGTATTTGGATTCTTCTTCAAATACACATGTAGATTATGAGTCATGGTTGATTGATTCGGGTGCATCCTTTCACTTCACTCCCCATAGGGATTGGTTTTGCGAGTATGATAAATATGATGGAAGTGATGTCTTCTTAGGTGATGATAGGAAGGAAAAAATCATCAGACATGGAAAATTCATGTTGAAGCTCCAAGGTGGAAGGATTAGAACACTTCCTGGTGTTCTGCACATTCCTGCATTGGCCAGAAATCTGATTTCTGTAAGCAAGATGGATGATGCAAGTGTAAAAACAGTGTTCGAGAAAGATACCTGTAAGATGGTTCAGGGAGCACTGGTATTAATGCGGGGAGTTCGGATTGGAACTCTGTACAAGCTTTAGGGCAGCACTGTTACTGCTGGGTGCAATAGTTATGTGGTTCCCGAAAGTGGAGCGGAAAGCCTAGCAGTCTCTGGAGAAAAGACCATGCTATGGCATCAAAGGCTTAGAAATATTGGAGAGAAGGGCCTTCGGATACTGCATGGAAATGGTATGGTAGAAGTTATGTCTAATAGCTCTTTTTATTTTGATTTCTGTGAACATTGTGTATATGGGAAGTAGAATCAGGTGAGTTTTCCTTCTGGTGTTAAGAGGGTGAACACGATATTAGATCTTGTGCACAGTGATGTGTTTGGACATGTGTCAGTTCCATCATTGGGTAAGTTTGTGTACTATGTTTCATTCATAGATTACTTCTCAACGAATACATGGATATATTTCTTGAGGAAGAAATCTAAATTCTTTGACAGATTTAAATAATTTAAGGCTCTGGTGGAAAACCAGACAGAGAAGAAGATAAAGGTGTTAAGTACAGATAATGGTGGGGAGTTATGCAAGAAGGAATTTGAAGAGTTCTTTGAGAAGTGTGGTATAGCACGGCAGAAGAATACTCCATACACACCTTAGAAAAACGGAGTTGCAGAAAGAATGAATAGAACGCTGATGGAAAAGGTAAGAAGCATGCTCAGTGGTATCGGGTTAGGACAAGAATTCTAGGCAGAGGTAGTGGAGACTTCATGTTACTTGGTTAACAGATCACCTTCATCAGCGTTGGAGGATAAGACTCCACATGAGGTATGGACTGGTTAGAAACCCTCTCTTTCACATCTGAGGGTATTTTGATGTGATGCATATGTACATGTTCCAAAGGAGAAAAGGACCAAGTTGGATAATAAATCTGAAAGGTGCATCTTTATTGGGTATAAGGATGGTTTAAAGGGTTACAAGCTTTGGAACCCAGAAACAAGGAAGGTTGTGTACAGACAAGATGTGGTGTTTAGAGAGGTGAAAGATGTTGTTAAACATGAAGTCCTACCAAAGTGTTAGGTAAACATGACTCGAGATAGAGTCAATGTTGACTAGTGTAAATAGTAGTGGTTTTGGGGCACATGGTATTGTGAACCCATGGTTTTTGACACATGGTATTGCATGTAATGGAGCCTATAAAAGGCTGGGAATACTTCATTGTAATGCAGGCCTGGAGGTGAGCGGTGAAGGCTCACGTGGCTAGATTGGCCAGGATTTTGGCCAATGCTTAGTGAAATTTCATTGGTTGGGTTTTTCCCCGGGTTTGGGGCTTTCCCGGATAAACATATCTGTCTATGTTTATGTGTTTTTTTGCTGGCCTCTTTATGTTTATTTCTCTCTCAGTAAATTTTTTATTTTTCCTACGGTAAATTCCTAACAAAAAGGAACCTGAGAAGATAGAGTTTGAGCAAAAGGAGGATGAATCGGACTCTACAACAGAAGAAGACTTAGAAGAGGAAGAGCCACAAACTCCAGCTGTGAGAAGATCAGCTCAGGAAAGAAGACAACCAGAAAGGTATATTCCATCTGCTTTCTGTTCAAATTTTTCTTTAACTATAACTGATGATGATCCCAGAACTGTCAGGGAGGCAGTAGATTCAGAGGATGGAAAACTCTGGAAGGAGGCCATGGTTGATGAAATGACATCCTTGCATAAAAATGAGGCATGGGATCTGGTGGAGTTGTCGGCTGGAAGGAAGCCCATCGGGAGAAAATGGGTGTTTAAGAAGAAGATGAATGTAGAAGGCAAGGTGGAGAAATACAAAGTTCGGTTGGTAGCAAAAGGTTATTCCCAAGTGCCGGTAATTTATTTTGGTGATATTTTTTCTCATGTTGCCAAAGTTACTTCTATTAGATTACTTTTATCTGTTTCTGCTGCATTTGATTTTGAGGTAGAACAGATGGATCTGAAGGCAACATTTCTTCGCGGGGATCTGGAAGAGGAGATATACATGAAACAACCTGCAGGCTTTATGGTGAAGGGGAATAAAGAACTAGTATGTAGGTTAAAGAAGTCTCTGTATGGGTTAAAACAGTCACCAATGATATGGTATTAGAAATTTGATACCTACATACGGGGACTTGGCTTCACCAGAAGCAAGGAGGATCACTGTGTTTATTTTAAATTAATTGGTGATCGTGTTATTTATTTGGTCTTGTATGTGGATGATATGTTGTTGATTGGAAATGACAAAGAAATTATCCAAGATTTGAAGACCCAGCTGTTCTCCAAATTCGACATGAAGGATCTTGGTGCTGCAAACTATATTTTGGGCATGGAAATTAAGAGAGATCGGGCAAAGAGGAAGCTCTGGTTAAACCAGAGGAAGTATTTCGAGACTATATTGCAGAGGTTCAATATGCAGGATAGTAAACCGGTGAGTGTTCCTATTCCTGTAGGTGCAAAGCTGTCTGCTGAACAGTGTCCCAAGACACAAGAAGAAGAGGAGGATATGTCTTGTGTTTCATATGCAAGTGCAGTGGGTAGCCTGATGTATGCAATGGTCTGTACTAGACCAGACATTGCACATGCAGTGGGAGTATTGAGCAGGTTTATGTCAAACCCAGGGAAGGAGCATTGGACAACGGTGAAGCGGGTTTTCAGATATTTACGTGGCACTAGTGATTATGGCTTGTGCTACCAGGGAAGACCAGGATTGGAAAGAATGTTGGACATTCGTGGTTTTTTTGATGCAGACTGGGCTGGAGATCTGGACCAAAGAAGATCTACAAGTGGGTATGTGTTTATCCTATTTGGAGGTGCAGTCAGTTGGATGAGTAAAAGACAGTCTGTAGTGGCACTTTCAACTACAGAGGCAGAATACATAGCAGCCACTCATGCAATCAAGGAAGCAGTTTGGTTGCAGAGATTGTGTTCAAGTATGGGGTTGGTACAGCAAGCTATAAGGATAGACTGTGATAGCCAAAGTGCGATTTTCTTGGCTAAGAACCCTGCTTATCATTCAAAGACAAAGCACATTGATGTTCAATATCACTTTGTTAGAGATATGGTTGAGGCTAAAAGGGTGTTGCTGGTAAAAGTGGACACTTTGAAGAATGTTGCAGATGCATTGACAAAGTCTGTGAGCACTCAGAAGTTCTCTTGGTGTAGAGAAACAATGGGTGTTGCAAAGTTGGGCTAATGACTCAGCTCTCCTATGGCCCCCTGTGGAAAGAAAACAACAAGTGGGAGAATTTTGGGTTTGTGTTATATTCTTTCCACGACTAATCACGCACGGGGGGGCGATAGCCCCCCCTATACGTTGCGTTGGGTGCAACGTCAAGGGGGTCACGGGGGGGCAGTAGCTCCCCCTGTCAGGGTCTGGGGCAATGGCCCGGAAAAATTTTTTGGTCCTTATTTTTCGATTAGTGGATCCACCATGGTTGCTAATGTAGGTTTTGCACGTAGTTTTGAAAGTCTGATGGTTTCGGAACACAGTGTTTGTAGATCCGGTCAAGGGAACTATGGTTATGTTCTAATCCAGGGTTAATGGATTTTGGTTTATGTATGCTTTGGCATGTATATATATGTGTTGTAACACTAAAAGGAATATAATGAAAAATCAAGTTGGTCATCCCGATTTGGGATCCAGGGGAAAATCTCTGTGTTTATCTGTTTTATGTTTTATGCTCTTGCTACTGTTTATTTTCTGTTTTTAAGATTTGTTTGCAGATAATTTCTGTACAGGGTTAAAACCTACAGCTTATTAGTTCCATAAATACCTTTCTCAAAACAACCTTAGTTTCCTTTTAAATAATTCCTAATATAACATATATAATATTGCCTTGAACAACCAATAATGGTCACAGGAATGGAAATCAAGTAGCCATTATATGAACAAGAATATAAATTATGTAAGGAAATAGCATAGTCGAACATCACAAAGTAAATAGTAAAAAATATATCTTATTCAAGACTGTCTATAGTAATTATTTGAATTGGAGTTATTCACTGCTCAATCATAGTTTTCCAATATAAGCATCATCACCAAGTCATCCTATGAAGTGAGAACGGTGAAGGGTGAAGTGGGTAAATGAATACATAGCTTATGTCTACCATCCCTTGCTATGACTGGCCTATTTTCCCCTTTCTAACCATTTAATGTAGTTGTCCCTTCAAATCCACATAACATTGTGTAGATTGATTGTGGCAACACATATTCTCAATTTATTTATCTTATAGAATTTTTATTTGATTCAATTAGCTTGTTTTATTTCATTTCATTTGTAGTATTTCTTTGCATTAATGTTACCTTAAAAAGGTCATGATTCTCATACTCTATGTCATGTTGAATTTTAGAGACTATATAATTCACTAATGATCATATATTCAATCTTTTCTCATAAATGGTCCTTCTCTAGTCCATTTTATTGCTATTTTTTTTTTTTCAAATTTCCATCTTGTAGAAATGCTACTCACTTTCTTAAATAACATAATCCTTATTAGGTTCACACGTGAGTTTTTCAATCTCATTTAATCATTGGTATAGAAATAAACTTATCTTTCCATTTAACTAAGTACCAACTCTTTATTCATGATCCTCATACTTATTCATAGAAATTTCAATCTCTTTTCCTTTCTCTCCTTAATACACTTTATTACATCTTCCTTCTTATCTAAAGTGATTGTTATTGTCCTAGAATGTTCCACATAATTGCCATATTAATGCTTATTGTGATAAGATGTTAATAACTATCTTGAGAAGTTTGTATACTTTTTTGGTATCATTTGTCACAAATTGAACTTTGTGGTCAAATAACTTTTGTGCATCATGTATGAAGAATTACGTAAACTAACAATCCAACCTATTTTTATTTTTTTTTCGTTTCAACAACTTCACATTCATTGATGATACAAATACATTGTTTTTCTAGTATAGGTAAGCATGCATGAATTGCTTATGAATTTCATTCCTGTTCAAAGTTTCTAAGATAAGTAATCACTATTGAGTCTCCACTATAGCCCACATTGAAAAATATCTGAGTTGTTTCATAAGTTTTAATAAAGGCATGTTATCAAGTCTAAGATATGGTACTTGGGATTTAGAGCCAATTTTTGTTTTGTAAGCACTCCAAACATTCGAAGCTATTTTTACTCCACTTTCTTACTAGGTCCCACATCTCAGCAGAATTTTTTTTTAGTAGCATATGCGTCACCAAACCCACTCTGCCAAGCCCCAAAACATGCCTAAAGCTACCCCTAATATGCTATCAGAATTGTGTTCATGTTATTCCATCTATCTCTCTCATAGGCATATAATAGATTTATTCTCTTATGATAAACATTTAGTTGAGATGACAAGAAAATCAAATAGCAACTCTCCAATTCCTGTGTGTCCTGGTAGCACATGTTCCATTAGCTGCAGTATATGTAACTTCATCAATCAATCAATTATTTCTTTATATTTGATCAGCTTATTCTCCTGTTGTTTCCATTTTTCACCCTCAAACAATGCTTCGTCCCCAAGCATTGAATTTTTATATAATTAAAACCAACATTGTGCATGTTTAGCAATTTATATAACCACCTAGATTTGTCATACAACTATGCTTAAAACTGTTGTTTTGAATGATTTTGCAGCTATGTTTTACCTAAAACCATCAATCTGACGTGTAACTGATCAAACGGAAGCTTATAATTGTTAATAGTATGATGTATTTCTTTCATCCCTGTGCAACTATTGCCTTCTATGTTCACTTGACAAAAGATACGATAAGTCAACAAAGATAATTTTACATTTATTTGCTTGTTTTTATTGTGTAATAATCATTTCAGATTCATTACATTGACAACAATGATATTAGGATAGCAACTTCATTGGATAAAAAAACAATTGAGAAGAAAAGACATGATGATTAAGTGAAGTTTAGCCCCTATCTGCTTCCACCTTGTCATCCAAAACTTTTGGTTTTCAGGGCAAAACATTAAATATTTAAGTGTAGATATATTTCATTAATACTATTATGATCTCAAGATCACCTTGAGACTAACAAGGTAGCAAGCAAGCATGAGCATGCATGATTAGCAACATGGGCCTCCCTCTAGCAGCTCCATAGCTTCTAAATTATTGCAACAACTAAAACCCACCACCAAAAACTTCTAAATTATTATGAGAACTAAAAACCGTATAGACCAAAAAATTTATATTACAACCACATCATAGCCTATCAATTGCATTGATGAATAAACGTAAGGCATGCCAATAACAGAGCCTTTATAATACCGCTTGGGGGGCCTAATAGTTAATAACATTTGTTTCTTCCTAGGAAGTCACAGATTTGAATCCCACAGTGAGTTAGGATATGATAGTTGAACAGAGGGGTTCCATTGTCCTACAAACAAAGGAGCCTCGTACATCAATTTAGTGTCTGGCTAGATCAGACCTTCAAATTAGATGATGTTGATGATGATGATGATTATCAAGGAAATTAGCTTGATTGTTGATGGTAATGGTCAAGACATGATCTATCATAAAGCTAACCTGGCACTATGCACAACAAGATACGACAATTCCAGCTGCCCTTTAAGTAGATCCCTAGGCACATGATATGCTTAACAAGTTGAAGGTTGATTGAACCTTCAAAAAAAGTCAATTTGATTTGCAATTGGAATAAAATCTTGATGATTAAGAATAGCCTCATTATGTAAGCAAAATTTCTTAGGTTGTCTAATGAAGCGTGTTTTATAAAAATCCATCCATATGTAATATATCAAGCTTGTTCAAAGGAAATTTATTTGATATGATCGTCACCTGCCATAGTTGAAGACCTTGGTTTTTTCAAATTGATAGAAGTGGAACTTTTGTCCAGCATCAATTATGACCCCTACCAACAGCTTATCAATCCCAAATTTATTGAATCTTTCTTTTTGCAAGCATTAAGTGGAGACCCTGTGGTTTAATTTAATGTTCAAACCAAAATATCTCATTTACATGATTTATCTTATTCATTTATGACTAATGCAAGAAATTAATCAAGGAAGAGAAGGGTTTAGCATCCTACCACAAAATTTTGTTGCACAATATTTCCAGTGCTGACCGAGTCGTTCAAGATAGATCATCTATCTATCTTATGAGGAAACTTAACTATTGGTAATTAAAAGGAAAGCTACTTTACCCTTTTATATTGAAACTTGGGTCTATATTATTCCTTGAGCTTCTCTCCAAGGCCACTATTTGTACACTCCATGCTTCCTCTACCTTATTTCCTACTAGTCATGATACCCAAATGTTAACTAAGAATATTTATATATCCACAACTATATTGTTTAGGTTTCAAAAAAATTCCTGAATTTGTTGCTCATCCTTTGTCCCTAATAACTTGATCTTCCCTTTTTCTGTTAGCCAACAATTGGGGACCTTGCCTAGTCTTGAAATTTCAATGACATTGGGGATATAGTAGCCTCCTACTCTGCTTCTTGGGCCTTGGTACTGATGCATACAGTAAACTTGATCATATAAACTAACCAAGCCCTCTACATCTAGATTTACAATCTCTTTTGTTCTTGGGAAAAATATACCTCTGGCAGAAACTAATTTATTTATAAGGCTAATTTCTGGTCCTGGAAACATTGTATCATTGAATATGAATGTACTATCTACCACCTTGTCCAATGGCTGGAGTTTCCAAACTCAATCTATGAATTTTTGTAATTGACAATGGGCTTAGAAAAGTAACCAAGGAAGGAGATACGATCTCAAGCTAATCAACTGGAATGGTATTCCATAAAGGGCCTACGCAAATTCTTTACCATACAAAAAGTAAAATCAGAATGGGTTGTGGTTCATAGGCCCTATTGGAGGTCATTCCTGTAGGTTGTAATACTAAAAGGCTGATAGGGACTTCCTTCGTAATTCTTCCATTTACAACTATTTTATATTTATGAATATATTTAAGGGCCAAACCTTGTTTCAATGGTTCGGAGGACCTTGAATCCCAATGGCTGCACTGAGATTTCCAGTAGAGGAAGGGTGCTACAAGTTTGCATGACTCAACCGTCTTCCTATGGATAGAAATGCATCGATAAAATCAATTACATGGAAGGATTCTACTCTCGATTCAGTACATCCACTCTAATTAAAGTCAGGGTGTATTCCTTTGAACCCTTTTGTTTTGGATCTGTTAGCAGCTTGGAATTATTGCATTCACATAAGACCTTACCTTATATGTATTGCCAAAACATAAATGTTCTTAGAGTGTTTACTTAATGGGAACAATGATAAAGAAATTATCCCAAGGCATATGAGTCAAAATGATCGAGAACTAGAATATCATAAATATGCAAGGTTACAGAATATCCCGGCAAAATCCACACTCTACAAAGATGTAATTTTGTGGCTAGTGTGTTGGAGTTTTAACCTTTTTTTATATTACCTTGCAGGTGATAGATGTGTGGGTGTACCCATCCAGGCTTTACTTTGGCCAACTGAGGAAACTGAAGCATCTGTGATCCTCTTCATTGAATGAATGCTTAACAACTTCAACATTTTAATTATGAAGATATTTATACCTATATTCTTAGAGTTATTTCCTCTGTGTATTACTGTTGTATGTCCACCTGGCTAAGTTTGAGTGAGTCTTTAAAGCCTACCTACCAGTCTTGACATTGATATGGCATTTAGACACAGTTTGGCGTCAAAATCAGATTATGGTGGCAAGCCCTAAGCCCTGGACCTACAAATGGAATGATGAATTCGTTGTGCCCAAATGTGGTTACAAACATTGAGATCAACCCCAATTTACTCCCTTTGTCTTCTATGAGTGATTGTGGCCTATTATTGGTGGCTAGTGAATTCGCTTTCGGCATGGAATTAGGGCATCACGCAAACTTACTAACTGGACCGATATCAGGCCAAACCATGGTTCTTTCCCTGATCGAATCGACCCTAGAATGACCCCATTCATTCGAATCCCGTGGGAAAGCCTATTATCCTGAGAAAACAAAACATGTCAATTAGTATGGCCTTATCGACTGCATCTTTATTCCCACTGGGGACATCGATGAGATTGATCCCGGTCTTCTGGCAGCCCTATCTAATTTCCTTGGACATATGGCTGTAGTCTCCGTAGGCCGAGAATGTAGCGCTAGCTCCCTTCACTCCGCCATGATCCATCAGTGAGTTTCTGAACCGCGGATTCATGTGTTTCCAAACTGCATTTGGGGATTTTTTGCTGCAAAACCATGGTTATTTGAAGCCAAAAATTATTGTGGGACTTTGAGCTACAATTTTGTTGGAGCAGCAAAGTTGTGGGTCTATAGATCTGTGGATTCTTGGGTTTGTGAGCTGTAAATTCGTGGATTCTGGAGCTGCACAAATTATGTATTATGGAAGTTGTAAACTCGAGGGTTTTGGCACTGCAAAATTTGTGAGATTCAAATTAAAAAAAAATTGTAGGCCTAAGAGCGGAAAATCTGTGGGCCTTTGGGTAGTTTCCGAGATTGCTTGGTTGTTTCTACGAGAGATTCTGGCACCCATTTCTCACCAAATTTCAAGTAAATTGGTGACCTCATTCTTCAGCGTTTTGTGGATGGATTTACCAGAAACGACGTTGGTGGCTCTTCCAGCAAGTTCCTTCACCTAATTTAATTTGTAGCGATGGATCTGGAGATAATAGATATACTACTTGGTAGCTAGGGAAAATGCAGTAGGATGAATCTTTGAATTTCCATGCTCATCTCTCTAACTCAGCAGTAAAGTGATATTTCGTGCCTTATCCCTTAAGACAAAGGAAAACCAAACTGATTTTCTGAGATGCAGAGTAGAAAATTGTGTGCCTTGGCAATTAAAAATCATCCACTAAAGGATGCTTTTTAGAGAGTATCGTACAAAAGAAAAATTCTACAAGGCGATATTTAGCTCTACGACTACAAAACATCCATTGCTAAGGGAGAAATAGACATAGCCAATGCCGAAATTTTAAATTTACTCCGCTTTTAAGTGAAAATTTGATTAATACCTTAAATTTTCCCTTATTCAGATTCACGAGTGTCAGCTAAGGTACCCTAGTTTAAATAAGGGAAATTTATTTTCAAAGCTTGCAATAAACAAATAGACTTATTCATATTAATAGTGAACATTTTGAGGTTTAAAGATATTTGAATTCACTTGGATTAAGGTAGTAGAACTTGTACTCTTATTAATGTCGCAAGTTCTAAGCAGCTTTAGTCATGCACATTTATTTCAAGAATGATTTGACCACAAAGCATAGATTTATCCTTATCTTTCGAGCTTTGATAAAAGTGAAAAAGGACTTGAAGGGCACTTTTATTTCTTTTTCGAGCTTCGATAACAGCGAAAAAGGAAACCTTGGAGTATTATTTTAGCTCTTTTCAGACTCTAATAATGTGAAAATATTACCGAGCACTTGTCTTTTCAAGCTCGTAAAAGTATATGAATTGATATCTACTTAGTATAAGTTTAACCCTTTTCCAGACTGAGATAGATTATTTACGAAAAAGGAATGCCTTAGTCGAACATGACTAGGAGGTTCTCTCAAATATCATTTTACACTTTTTCGAATATGAGTGACCACATGGCGAAAAATTACCTCTGGAGTTTTCTTTCGTCCTCTTTTTCAAACTCTCTAAATATGAAAAAGGACTAGGTTTTCACTGTCATTAGGCTCGTTAAAACATAAAATAGCGATGGGCTTGTCGACCATGGAAAGAATCGAGTTTCATTCATTGCTAGACTCATTAAATTATTAAATAGCGATACATTATTCGCCCGAAGGGTTGAATTATATATCAAGCATATGTTATCCTCCTCAAGCTTGTTAAAAAATAAAGAGGTACTAGTCGACAAATGACCGGGGAAAATTTGGGAAAGTGAACAGAACTTTTACGGTAGTAGGTCGCTCTTGAACATGAAACTTCACTCCATCATCGTGACTGTTTGGGTTGGGTAATCTTCTTGACGGTTCATTCATACCTATGGTTCATCATACCTTCACTTCAGTTTTGGGTCAATGCTACCAACTCATCTCAATGTCGTCGATATGTTCAAGAGAAGTCATCCAATGAATACTCATCCTTCTATAATACTCATAAACCTTCATTCTCATGATATTCATTCCTGAACATTGCTATATCAAGTCACATTTTGTCTCTGAAATCAGTAACTCCCATTTCACAATAAAGTGGCTTCTTGCCAACGTCAAATCATCATCTAGGAAGTTCACTTAGAAACATCATCTTCCAGTACCATGAGGCTTGTTACAACATCGACAAGATCCTCGCTTCCGAACTTTTGAAAAAAAAAATTTGTTTGGAATTCGACATAAAATCATCTATTCATGCCTTACAAAATGTACTGCAGTACCTTGAGGACCATTAACATCAATGGTGGTTCTCTCGCATTTTTTAACAGCTCACATCATTAGCTGGTAATCAAACAATGTCTTACCATGTTCGACTACAAATCATATATTCACATGGCTAGACTTGTACCTGAATGATCGAGTGAACGAGATAAGAAGACCCCGGATCTAGTTTCAGCCATCTAGGTTGTGATTTCAGGATTGTTGTACACATCATCTGTACGATGACCTTAGATACAAATCATCATCCAAACATGGGTATATATCTGTAGGCATGTCTTTATTGGGCAACATTCCAATGTAGATGAATTTTTGCACTATGTACATGTTATTAGATAGTTTATGTGTTGAGCTTGGGAATGCCTTCCCTCATCAATTTGTGATCAAGAGGATATATCATGATGTAATGTATTGTAAGATTGATGCAGGTCACTACTTCACTTAAGTTCCAGCCCATCACAGTGTAAAGCATCTCATTCAAAAAATATTTTTATTATTCTAACTTCATGCTTTAGGGGGCAGTTGTTATAGGTCAATTTGGGAACCATTCCCAATGACTTGGTTAAACTGGACATCATCCCCAGAACCAATGAAATAGGGTCTATCATCCCCTATCATTTCATTTGCTACATGCCCTAAGACAAGAACAAGAACAAAATCATCCATGACTTCCATTGCAAGGTTTCCAAGATTTGAAGTACATGTTATATTACCTATGAGCTTACCAACGCAACCTCTAAAGGGACTAAATTCTTTGCATATGCAGCTACCTCCATTCAAGGAGCTCTGCAAATAACTTCTCGACATTCAAGAGTGAGTTGGTCAAATGGGAGTGAAATTCTTGTTGTTCCAGAATCTTCACATGGCCAGTGCCTTATAAAAGAGTCCATATGTGTCAAACTTTGAATCCATGTGTCCATATAACACCTCTGAGCTTGGGAACATGTCTTTCCTATTATTAAAAAGTCATTGATTGAGAAACTACCTTCATTTGACCTATAAATTGAGCATAGATCCTAGTGCTAAAAAAGGAAGAAATTTGGTAAAGAAATGTTGTTGGATTCTCCATTGAGTGTGTGATTAGAATGATATGCTGCTAGTGAGATGTTTATCGTGATGAGGCTGGGATGAATACTGGAGCTGGTGACATCAAATCGATCGTTGGTTGTAACCTCCCCCTTCTATCCATTATTAAAGATTGCTGCTCATTTTCCCACATATGCATCTGTTTATGATTCTATTTTTCATATAATGGATTCTTAGCTGATATATATGTTTCATGTTTCATCGATTTAAATGATTAAGATAAATAGCCATATGTATATTGAAATCTCTTTGCTGTTTAGTGTTTATACCTACAGGAAATAGTCTGGCAATCAAAGTTGGATTGGAAGCTACAACAAGAGAGACAAAAGGAGAATAGGAAGCGCTTGGATCACAAGTAAGTTCCTCTATCTTTCTGTGTGTCTATTTATTCTTAGAGAAAGTGTCTGCAAAGCCTTTGATATGTTGTTCTAAATTCATAGCACCACATTTAGGGAATGTGTTTTATCCGTAATTCATAATTCTGCATAACACTACCTATACTTGACTGTTCATATTCTTTATGGACGTTCTCTGGGATATCTATAGACTCAACTACCACATCATCAGGAGAAATTACCTCATTCCTTTCGACATGTACTTTCTCAAGTTGACTGATTATCATCAGATTTTCCTGCAAGTTTCTCTGAAAGGCATGGTGTTGCTACTCACCATTTGTACATGACTTCTTGGATCCTTCATAGGTTCTCTTCTTAAAACTGGTGAACCCAACTATGGAGGAATCCCCATGATTTGAAGAAGAATCTAATTATTTTTCCCTTATTGCCTCCTTATCACTTGGACATGAATGGTCAAGTGCTCGAACTCCCTTTCATATAAAGCATAAGCCTTTCCTCCTCATTTCATTCTTGTTGTCTCCACAAATATTTGTTAGTTCCTCCTTGGTTAACTTATTTCTAAGTAGTTTGATGTTCTGTTTGACCAACCCCTCAGTTATTTCATAAGAAACAGGTGATACAATTAGCTCCTTCCTCCAAATGGCCAACAATTTGGATTTCAATTGTTCGCAGATGGCCTTATCTTCTCCTAAGATCAGGGACATGATCTTTTGCATGTCTGTTTTGATGAGGTTTGGATGAGATGTTTTAATTCTGGCGTAGAATTATTAAAGCATCTGAAGAATTAAATCATCACACTCTAGATCTAGCATAAGTATACCAAATCTGAATTTCTCCATGTGTTCCAAAAATTTTTGCCTCTGAAAAAAAAAATAAGGGTGGTGTTGTCCAACCCTTGGAGTGCTTCTACCATTACCCGAAAAATCCTCCTCATGATGTCATCATTTTAGGGAAATAACGGTGTTGTTAAGGGTATGATTTTACTGAGACAAGAGGCGACTGTGAGTCTAACCTTTACAAAATAATTCTCCATGAACCTAGGTTGTATAAAAGAAAGCATGGATGGCTTCAAGGCCCAACTTGACCCTTTCCATTCTGATTGCTCTATCAGGCTCAAAGCCATATCTAATGTGTCTAACCGTAGGAGGACATCTTCTGACTTTTTACCCTGCAATTTGGATCTAAGTTCAAATAGACACTTTCTTTTTACATCTTCCTTCTGGATATCTTTTGATTGCTGCAGGATAACATGGATGTTTCAAGAGAAAGGCCTATCGTTCTTCTCTTTCTTCTGATTTGTATGTTATTTCCATCTTTGATCCAAAAAAGTATTGTAGACCAGAGAATTGACTAATGTATCATTATGATGATTCCTATGGCGTTTCCAAAAATAAAATGATGACATTATGGATCTATTTTCCTTCTCTCTCCTTAGCTCTCTCCAATAAAATCGATTTACACCCTTTGAGAAATTGATCTATACTAGGCTTGAATCTTAGCCTCCATAAATAAATTGAACACCTGCAAATAATAATGATGGAGAAAATTATAACAACTACTGGTGTAGAAGAAATAAAGCCCCCAAAAGCACAAAAATTTTTGTCCGCCTTCAAAACTTTTCTCCACACTCCTTTTCTCTTTCTATATATATATATATATATATATATATATATATATATATATATATACATATACATATATATATATATATATATATATATATATATATATATATATATCTATATATATATAGATATATATAGGTATAGGTATAGGTATAATTTATCTATTTTAAGAAAAGTCATACACCAAACCAAAATAGTCGAGATCCTTTCCATTTCAGATCTTCTGCATATGGGTTGACAAGGCAGCGATTGCCTAATGGTTCATCGGTCCTGACCCCCTCTTCATACTAACCTACCGATGCACGACCCCACTATTGATGGGTTGGCTATTTTATTTGCAGCCTCTCGGCCTTCGATATGCAATGCTTGCTTCCAGAGGTCACAACGTATTACAGGTACAATAAGATCATGAAAGCTTTTTCTAAGGTGGATCAAGTCGATCTTATTCAATGGGATGCCCAAATCTGGGTATAGATATTTGTTCTTCTTGAATATTCGATGGGTTGCCTCTTAGCTGCAATCAGTTTGCCATGTTCTACAATTTCATGCATTCTGTGGATAATATGGGAGGAGATTTGGAACAACTTAGTCATCATCTCAACTCATAAGGGGTTCCCATATCGCGTGCCATAGATGATAGAAAACATTTCTGGTGACTGGAAGTAACTAAGAGATTTGAAATTCCCTGGATTTTTTTCTCCAAATGCTCAGTCCTTCTTTGGAACCCTCGGTGTTGTTATAGTGGATTTCGGCCTTCACAACTTCTTCTTGGATCACCTCCACATTTTTTTGGTGTTTGGTGCTGAAAAATATGCTCGTATATGGCTTATCTATGCTGATTGGTCACCTGACAGAACACTAAATGAGTCCTCTTTATATGGCACACGATGTTTAACTATTCGGCCCTTCGTAGACTTAGAAACTTGCACAGTGGCTCGCTTTTAACTATAGGCTATTTGGTCCTTGGAAATTTTAATTTGTGGTCTATCCGGTGCTCTATATTAGCTTACCATAATGACTTGACTTTTCTTATTACTGAGAGCCCATTATTGGCTAAACATAATTGCTTATCATGTCAGGAAAAAGGCTGATCCAAGCTTACGATAATGACATGACTTGGCTTATCACCGAGAGGCCATTATTGGCTAAACACAATTGATTTTCATGTCAGGAAAAAGGCCGATCCAGAATAATCTTGATAAGAAGAAAACTCATATGTCTAGCACTCTACGTGTTACCATTTCTTGCAACAGATCAAGTGCGCAGATTTTAATTTAATGCTGTGAGGATTAGATCTAGGCCAACAGAATAAACTCAGCTTCATAGCATTTAGATTTGGCCTTATAGCTTCTAGCCCTCACAATCATTTCTCTAATCCACAAGATTAGCACACTTTCCCTCGACATGGCATATGAAAGGCTCTAGATATAATTATTTTATTCAACGAATGACGTGATTAGTTTACCATTGATGGAGTCTTTACAAGAATACTCGCTTCTATGTCCCTTTCCTTCTGCAATAACCTTTGAACAATTCATAAATCTCTCATTTTAATCAACTGAAAAATAAAATCAACTAGGGTGATACCAAATACCATCGAAGATGAAGATGTCGGCTAGAATGAAAGTAAATCCCACTAAAGTTCCTTGTATAAAACCCTCAAGCTAGCAGGATGAAGAGCTCTGATACCACTATTTGATATGAATATGGGTAGACTTGTTATTTCTATGCAAGCTCCCTCACTAGTATTAAAAATGTGTTTAAGGATCGTCTCATGTTAACCATTTGTGAAGGGGGTTTATGTGTGTAGTTTCATGTGTTTTTCATGGTAAAATTATGAGTTAATTAATAATTACAAACTTATATACAATAAATGAAAAGAATAAACATAACTCGCAACAATCACATAACACAATGGATGATGATGGATTTCACCCCTCCTGGGCTACATCTCCATGGACCTGCTTTAACAAGCTAGGTCCTCTTGGGATTTTGAGTCAAAATTCTGATTACAAGAATCTGTATTGCTCCAATGGTTTTTCTGACTATTCCATTGCCTTGAGAGCACTCAAACACCCCAAAAATGACTATCAAATCTCCGAATTTGGTTCACAACTTCTCTAGGCTTAACCTCTAATCCTGATGGCCATGGACTTGTTTAATCTCCAAAGTGAAAAAAACACCTTCATATGTGCTCCAATGCCTTTATAAACTGTACCAATGTGTTCATGGCATCAAATAATTAAAAAATTGACTATTTATTCACTTAAAACGCCCTTCCGCTGATCTTGGCATGGCCTTCCCTCCTAGTGGCCCTAGGCTTCAAAATTATTCAAGTGAGAAAAAAAACATGTAGATGAGCTCTGTTACCTCTTCAAGCTGTTCCAATGGATTCAGAGCGTGCCAATCTGCTAAGAATGACTATCCTTGAGCAAAAATTGGTCTAAAATTGACCGAGATAGGCATCATTAAAGTTTCCCCTAGATTCTGCCTCTAAATCTGGAAAACTGCCAGTTTGCTCCACTAAAACGGGTACTGATGCCAAACTTGGTGCTCTGCCAAAATCGGCGCCAAATTAAACTCGGGGTTAATTAGCTGTTAAGCGAGGTTTAATGAGTGTTTAGTGCGCTAACGGCGCAATTAGGCCTTAGCCCCTGCCGGTGGTTACATGGTATGGTCACATTGCATGAAGGGCTGGCCCCCTCCTTCCCCGTTGGAACCTGCAATAAGCCTTAAATTCACGTTCGCTGCAATAATTTTCAAGGTATGGGCTCATGGCCCAATGCTAAAGCACAGGAAACTTTGGGGGAGGTCACGTGTTCAAACTTGACCTTGAACCCCTCCTTACCATTTTGCAATGAATATGAACCTTTATAATACACATACTTCGCAATGTGCCATCGTAATAAATATTTAATCCACCAACCTTAATATATATAATAATTTAATATAATATATGATAATTAAATCATATAAATTATAAATTATATATATAATATATTAATCCAACCTTAATATATAATAAAAAATATTTTTCCACACATAAATATCATGAACCCACATTCAACCTTGTCATGAACCCATATTCAACCTTGGAGGACATTGGGCAATTTTACCTTCACAAACCAAACTGGTGAATCCCGTAGTGACACTTGTCACAGTCCCATTGGATAAAAATTGAAGAAGATTCTTTGAATTCTGACTGGATTTCTATGTCATTAGTTGTACCTATTTTGCAATATATTTTTTTAAATTTGCCTGTTCTGAATGGCGATCAACAAACCATAACTTCCTCATCTGAACTCGGTTTTCAACGAAACGAGTTGCGTTGGATTCCTTGAGACGGGTCGGTCGTTGTGGGAGCACTTTGAATTTTGAGCTAATTTTTTCCCCTGATCTAGATTCTAATCAACTGTAATATCCCGAAAATAAATAAATCAATAGATATAACACATTTTTAGGTTTTCAAAAGAAGATGCTTACAATCATAAATATGGAACACACGAGATCTGAAATGATGCTAGCCTTTATTTTTATTAATAGTATAAAATAAGATGCATACCAAGTACAGCCCTTGCCATGCAGAATATATGGTTGCTTATCAAATAAGAAACCACAGATAAGAACAAATGTGGACCCTGGATGGATCCACCAAACAAAGGTCTCCACAGGGTTTTCGTTCCATGATCAAATTACAACTGGCCTCACCAAATTCTCAACAAAACATAATAGGACAGATAACTCAAGTTGATCCAAAGGTGTATCTACTCTCCCTCTTTATAAGCTCAATGTACTTTGTAGATGCCTTTATTTTATTATTTTTCCCAAGAAACAAAAGGTCACGACCAAGCCAGACACCAAATTTGTGTATGAGACCCCCTTGTTCATGGGACAAGGGACCCACCTCCATGCAATGATTTAACTGCTAAGTCTACGAAGGCATACATACTCTACCCCCCTCTGGTTTTGAACATGTGACCTCTTAGAAGAAAACACATGCTCTTAACCATTAGGCTCACTCAAGTTGTATAAAACATAGTCGTGACAAACACACGATCAATGTGGGGCCATGAAAGGAAACGAAGGTCCAGTAAACTGTGTGAAAAGAGTGTTGGAAAGGCATGGAATCTCTCAGTATCGTTTTGTCTGCATACAATGTAACAAACATGAAAAAATGTAAAATTAAATACATGAATTATTTTGTTTGCATCATCATGTAATTAGTCAAAATGGATGACAATAAAAGATGAAAATAAAATAATATTAAATAGACAAGATAAAATAGCACTAACAAACATGGAAAAATGTAAAATTAAATACATGAATTATTTTGTTTGCATCACCATGTAATTAATTAGTCAAGATGGATGACCATAAGAGATGAAAATAAAATAATATTAAATAGAAAAGATAAAATAGCACTAAATCAATCCTGACTTAATTCATATATTTAAATTAGTACAAAGAGCACTAAACCAATCATAACTTAATACAAATGCTTAAGTAAAAATATTTTACCTAGTACTTAATATTTGCCTTTAATGCTAAGTAATGGTTATTGAAATAATCTCTTCGAGAACTGGGGTAGAATCGAATCTGCAAAGGGTTGCTTGCATGGTTAATATCAAAGCGGAGCGACATTGAAAAGCCCCCTAGTTGGACTGGGTGCTAGTGAACACCGCGTCACGGAATCTTTCGGTGCGGCCTGCTACGTACAATGTCACAAAGGCGACATTGAAAATCAAAGGCAAATATGAAGCCCTTGATTATCACATTATTTTTATATAAGATAATGTTTGACATTTGTTGACAACTCAATGAAAGCATATCATACTCATCAAGTAAGGGTTAATTCTTAATAGAGAAGAGATAAGATTATGATATGTTTGAGGGGCAGCCTTATCTGTGCATGGGTGGCGCATAGGGTTCGATGCATTGCGTCAATGAAATCCAAGGAAAAGTGAACAGTAGCTATTCAAATATTGAAAATCAAATGCTGGGCAGATCCTCCTACCCAACAATGGTTATTGCCTGTGGATTTCGATTCCTTTCGTCAATGGAATAAAACGAAATGACAATATCAAAGTGGGGCCACATTTCAAAGAGCAAGTGTATTTTACCTGCGTGCATGACTTTTGTGTTATAAACGAAATGACAATATCAAAGTGGGGCCCACATTTCAAAGAGCAAGTGTATTTTACCTGCGTGCATGACTTTTGTGTTATCCTGCTTTTATCGGCCTCTACCGATGTAATTTATTGGACGGAGAGGAATTGAAAGCTGGAGAGTAGTTAACTCCCGAAATAGAAGGCGCCATCAGAAGCACCACAGTCCATATAACTATTTTCTCTCCCACATACGTTGAATCAAAATGGTGCCTCGATAAGCTTGTCGTTATATTGAAATCTAGAGCTATCATTATTCCCGTCCTTTTACAATGTGAAGCCTTCTGAGCTTCGAAGGATGGACAAAGATGGAATACACTATATGCTCAAGCACTCAATTATCATGAATAGAAATGTAGATACCACCGCCAAACACTTGAAAATTGGAGAAAAACCCTCTGTGACATCTCCTCCATAATTGGTTTCGAGCTTTGAGACCTATAGTGGGTTGGATCCTAAATCTTCCTGTCCTTATTACGAATTTTCCTTGTATGGACCTAAAGCTAATGTTTTATTAATTTTATTTGTATGGAGCTATAGCTAATGTGTTTTTTGTGAATTTACAGTGATGTGGGCAAGCTGTTGGATAAGGTCATACAATGCGTGCTTAAGAAGCCCATAAAAATAGCTTCGAACGTGGACCCAAAATAGCTTTGAATGTGGCCACATATCCAACTGGTCTACAAGAAAAGATAGATGATTTTGAAAAGACAATGGTGTCACAGCAGCAGAGTGGGAAAGCTCAGATTTTTGGGATTGTGGGGTTGGGAGGAGTGGGCAAGACCACCCTAGCGAAAGAAATCTTCAATAGAAAGAGTTCTGATTTCGGAAAATCCTTCTTATTTAATGTCAAAGAGACGGTAGGAAAAAGGTCTTTGAATTCCTTGCATAGAAAAATTCTTAATGGATTGACTCAGTCCAATATGCAAATAGATAGCGTTGATGAAGGTATAGAAATGATGAGAACATATCTTGTGTTGGAAAATTAATCCCAACTACTGGGTTAAATTCTTCTAACATTGGCTATATTTTAGTTAATGTTTTGTAGGTTGCAGATTGAGTTTGTAAAGAAGGACAAGTTTTCAGCAACCTTACATAACTCATTCCGCAACAGAATAAACGAGTATGGGAAAACAATTAATCCGCAAGTGTTGTTTACTTCACCAAAATTCAGTAAAATTTAGAAAGTCTTTTTTGCCCATCCATTGTATTAAATTTTGTTTGTCACTAATTAAATGTCTTAGATATATATGTTTAGATTTTACATGTAAGTTCAAGTCTTGTGTAATGTGGTACATGTAAGTCTGGAAAGACAAGAAGGAGAAAATCTTGGAAACAAGTTACAGGTTTACGGTGTGTGAATTCCGCAACCCTTGTGAATGTAAGAACTCTTGTTTTACTAATAAGTTTTACTGTGTGTAAATTCCATAACCTTGGTGAATATAAGAACTCTTGTTTTACTGGTAAAGGAGCCCCAACCTCCATATGTGAATGTATTTCATATTTTGAAGTGATAATATAAAGTTTGTTTAGTTGGGATTTGGTTGTGAAAATCTCACGTGATTTTTACCGCAACAACTTTGTTTTAATTTGTTTCACCCTGAGGAAAATTGTTTGATTATATTTTCTATTTTAATCTTCTCCACTCTATATTGAAATGAAGACTCATATGAATTGATTTACGCAACAATATGTTTTGGATTAAGTGAGTTCTGCAACTCTATGTAAATTTCGGTAACTGTGTTGTCTTTTTTAAATTCATTTCAACAACTCTGTGTGAACTTCGTGTGTTGAGGGAAAATAATTTCCTCTGTCATTTAAAAATTTTAACAAGTTGGATGCATTTTTTTCAATAAGGGAAGTCCTTCAGTCAAATAGTTTAATTTTCGGAACATCTCGCCACAAGGATGTCCTCACAAACATGGGAATAAGAGAGGCATCAATATATAAGCTTAGTGGGCTTAGCGAACAACACTCCAAACAACTCGTCTGCTCGTATGCTTTTGCAGCCCTCGTCCACGTCTAGGATTCCAAGATCTTTTCGATGCCTTTTGTAAGGCCTACACTGGATTACCTCTTTCTTTAAAAGTTTTTGGCGGGCTTATACATGAAAAGAATGATCGTTCTTATTAGAAAGGGAAATTGGATAAACTTCAGTGAATAAAATTTCCCGATGAGATTCACAAGAGGCTAAAAATAAGCTATGATGCACTCGATGGAGATGAAAAACAAATATTTTTAGACATTGCCTTTTATTTCATTGGCGAAGACAGATATGGCCATATCTATATGGGACAGATCAGGCTGGCAGGGTTCGATGGGGCTTCTAAATATGGAGAAAAAAAGTCTCGTGGAAGTGGACAGACAAAATAATAAGATCAAAATGCATGATCAGCTTAGAGAATTGGGCAAAAGCAGCAGAAGAGGAAAAATGTTTCGGTCGTTTCTGGTCACTAATAGAAAATCTTCATGATTTGTGGCAGAAATCCTCTGTAAGTGCTGGAACCCTTCACACAGTTTTAAAATTTATTTATTCAACACAACAGAACATAACAATAGGAAACGATTTGTTGCTTCGTTGAACTTGTTTGTTTTCAAATAATAAACATGCATTAACAAAGTTGCGCGGAATAAGGATAGGCCATGGGTACAAAATTCAACAAGTGGAAAAATGGTCATTATCCAAAATTTGGGTTAAAAAGGCGATCCTCAACTCGGGAAGGAAGCGGATGGACAAGACACCATATCGTTTTATGAATTTTCAACTTCTTGCGATTGAAGATGGTAATTTAAACAACATATTGAGGAGGGTCGACTCATTCAATCTGATTTGGCTATGCCGGAAAAACCATCCTTACTCTTGCCTGCCTTCTTGGGTTCCAATGAAGAATATACGGGTTTTAGAAGTGGCGGGGAGAAAATTGAAAATACCATGGCACCCAGAATGATTCTGGTTAGAGATAACGTTGGTTTTTAGTTTGTTTCCTTTTTTTTAAAACCAATTCTTATATTATTCCCCTTGATAGTCCAGCTCATGGTGTGGATCTAGTTTGAAGATTTTTGGTAGGTCAAAGTAGGCATATGCTTATCTTTATTAGAGTTGAAAGATTAAAATTGCATTGCAGGCACCTCCACAGTTATGGGAGCTAAATATTGATTCTCCTCATTTAGAGTTTCCAAAGACCACTGGACCGTTGAAGCGCATCAAAAATATTGTGGTGACGTATGAATTACCTGAGTTTATTGAGTTGAGAGCCCTGCCAGAGGAATTTTTCATCTGTGCTCCCTCAAATACCTACACCTAAGTTGCCCACATGTGGAGTTGTTTCCTGATTCTTTCGGATACTTAAGAAATCTCCAACACCTCCTTCTCTTCCACTCCAAGAGTTTACGTATGCTTCCAAATTCCTTCAGAAATTTAATTCAACTTAAATATATGAATTTGGAAAGTTGCTTCAATTTGACCTATGAGATGAAACATTTGCCAATATCAACGCCCTTGGATATTTAGAATTTTCAGGCTGCAAGAAATTGGAAATATTGCCTGTAAGATCCTAATCCATAAAACTTATCACAGATATGGCACATCTAAGTGTTCTAACCAAAATAAATATTGCCTGTAAGATCCTAATCCATAAAACTTATCACAGATATGGCACATCTAAGTGTTCTAACCAAAATAAATTGCAATAAAAACAATGAACACAACAAGATTTGGAACTGCAACACTTTATTTCAATTAGTATTTAGAAAATGAGACATGCCCAAAATACAAATAGATAATGGAGCCTCTTTCTCAGCATACACAGTTGCTCAATGAACAAGAAAGTGAAAATACTGAAGCACAAATCTGAATCCCGACTGGATCCACCAATAAATGTCACCATGGGGTTTTTGTGTCGAGATCAAGCTAGAACTGGCCACACCAAGTCCCCAACAAAACACAATAGATAGAAAAATTTAGGATGACCACTCTATCTCACCCTTATCCATTTTTATAGGTTATATGGACCTTATTTTATTGTTTTCCTTCGAAAAAAGAAGGTATATACCATGGGTTGGTTCCGTCTATTTTGACCTTATAAAAAAAGGGAATATTACAAATCCTCCTACCCAAAGATTGCTTGTACTCAAGTGATCCACTTCTATCCACAACAGAAGAACTTGTACATTGATACCGGGATCCTATACAACCCGATGTACTGTTCCATCCGTCCATGTCAAATGGTCTTGAATGGATCCTCCAATACCTGGATCCCAAACAATCCTTTGGCCAATCCTGCCCCCAATGGATTCTCGTGGATCCCAATGCTACCTAAATCTTGTGACATGTGGGTTATAGTACCATTTCAACCCTCCATCACTGCCTGTGGGCCAAAGGGCCCAAGGTACAATATGCCCATGGCTATGAGTATCCTCCAAAGAATCAACCCATCCATATAATACGAACTCATAATCTCTCACCAATGCATACTTGGGGAAAGATGAATATCTACAAATCTACTATGTTGATGTTGTTTGATGCTCAATTCATGTTTCTCTACTTGGTTACCTAACATGATGCATTTGGAGAACTCTGCCCTGCTCTTCCCAATGTATAAAGGTGGGTTGTTGGTGTTGCAACCCTTATCTATGTATTCCCGTGAAGGGTTGATATGGAACTCCCAATTGTACTCCTCTTGCTGCCTTGTGAGGGACTTGAGTAGTTCCTCAATGCTAGACAGCTTGGTCGTTCATTCAACACATACCCAATGAGTTCCTCAAATTTTCTGTTCTCCTGTAAGATAGTATCTCGAACTGTCCATACTCTCTGTGTTAACAACATAAGATCTGTCTTGAAATGCATGATATTTTCCCGAAATTCTTCTACTGGAAATTCTAGTGCCCTATTGAATGTCTCTGTATTTGTCTGCACCTAATGCCCGACGGCCACAACTTCAATTTGAGCCTTTGACCAACTCTCTAGGAATGGTTCATTTTGCACATTATGTTTTTCATGTTGCTCCTCATGATCATACTCATCATGTGGGTTCACTATGGCTCGCTCCTCACTCAAATATCCCTGGTCTCATCCATCTATTGAGACAATATGTTCATCCGTTTCAATTGTGGAACATAGATGCACTGGTAGACTATTATCTATACTTGAATATTCATATTCTTTATGGACATTTCCCTGGGGATCTACAGACTCAATTGTATAGGAGTCTAACTCATCAATACCATTAGGTATAATTTCCTCATGCACTTCCAAATGCTTGTCATCCTATAATCCTCCTTGAATAATATCACATTGTTGCTCACCATATTGAAGATCAATAGACCCAGCTACAAAATACTCCCCATGATCTAAAGGAATCTCCTCTTGTTCTGTCTTTGTTGTCTCCTTATCAACTAGACATGAATGGTTAAGGGTCCAAGGTCCCTTGCAGATAAAGCATAGTCCTCTCCTCCTTAGTTCATTCTTGCTGTAGATTTTGTTCTTGCTTTCTCCATCAATCCTTCTCAACTCCTTCCTAGTCAACATCTTTCTGAGAAATTTTATGTTTTTCCTGACCAATTTCTAGACTAGATCATAGGCAGCTGGTGATACCTTTGGTTCCTTCCTCCAAATGGTTAGCAATTTGGATCTTAGTATCTTGCACATGTCAGCATCTCTTTTTAAGAACAAAGACAAAATATTTTGCATGCATGCTTTTACATGGTCTGAGCGAGCTGATGTGATACTAGTATTAAAGTTTTGGAGCAACTAAAAGATCAACTTGTCGCATTCCATATTCAACATGAATGTGCCAAAGCTAAAATCCGCCATGAGTTTAAAAATTCTATACCACTTCTGATAAGTAGGAAGCATGATGTTTTTCAACCCTTGAAGGGATTCTTCTATCAGCTACAATATATCTGCCATGAGATCATTATTGTAGGGCATTAATGGTGATGTTAGAGCTACGACCTTGCTGAGACAAGAAGCAATTGTGAGCCTGACCTCTTCATTAGGATGTTCTCAAAGTCTGGGTTGCATTAATGCAAGCATGGATGGTTTGAGAGCCCAACTGAGTTTCTTCCATTCTGTTTGTCCCACCTTATACATACATATGTCTAATTCCTCCAACTTATGAAGGTCTATGACTAATTTTGTTTGTTGCAATTCAGAGCCAAGTGCGAAGAGCTTAGCTCCTATTCTCTATCCTTCCTTGACCTCCCATGGTTGATTTTGTTGTAGAATGACATGGACCCTTTTTGAGAATGGTCCTCTGATTTAACTATCATTTTGGTCTATGGAGGTATGAGTACTGCTTAAAAGACCATATATCCTCGCTATTTCATCAAGGATTTTCTGGTTATTTTCCAAAATTTCTTTAATACAATCCATCTACTCAATATTCTCATTAAAACCTCCTTTTTTCTCTTTTCATCCTTTAATTTTAATTTTATTTTTTTAATAATAGATATATAAACAACCCCTTATACCTCCCTAACCAACTCAATTCTTTTATATATAAATATATTAACCAAAACCACACAATAAACTACAAAGCGCTCCAAATAATACTCCTTCACCTTATGTTATAAAATTTCTTATATTACGGGATGTTGTTGTAATGGGTTCCTCTAAAATAAAGAACTTGGGTTGCACTGATGTTTGATTGTTGAACAAATTTCCATCCCAAATATTATTCACTCTTGTCCTTCAAAATAGGTATGGGCCCACCTCCTTCAGTTATTCCTTTCACCTCGCCATGGTTCACAACATAACCATGAGAACTAATACATACCAATAACATAAATACATACCATGCACCTTAAATAATTAAGTAATAACCTGCAAAGGTTCCCTTTGGAAAACGACTTGTTCAGTATCTCCTTCACTGGATCTATTATGTGATGCTTCCTTTGGCTTCCGCGGCTACCATCGTTCTTGGACCCTGTGCAAATAATTGCTCCCCATGCTCTAGACCACGATCAATTGTTGGTCCTTTGTCCTTGGTTCTATTCCCCTTTTGTGTGCGCCATATCTACTGCTATTTTAATGGTTGGGATATCTACCCTGCCTGCCACATTCCACGATCTCCCCTGCTGGGCATTGAAACGTCCTTGTTGCTTAATGTTTGTAGGCCTCCTCGTGACAGCTGCTGGTGTATGGCCTCTGCCTTTGGACACACACCCTCAAGTCAACCTGATGTGTTTAATTATATGAAGCCCCTTGGTCCCTAATAGAGACACAACATCACAAATTCGATCTGAATAAATTCACCTCCTTGACTAAGAAGTGATAAATCTTTGCCCTCAATAGGAATTTGACTGGTCGATATCATGCATTAGTCTGCTTGCACTTCAAGAAGGGATCAACCTTAATATGGCAGATGAAGGCTCTGAATATTAGAATGGGTGTTTGTTACAATAGTTTTACCAATGGTTTCTCTATGTTAATGGGTCAGCCACACCGATTCATAACACTAGCAAATTTGGCCCAATTTCCGACAGCCAAAAAGTCTCTCTTGCGACACATAGGAATCCCAAGAGCGGTACTTTGAGGCGGGGAAAAACGTGGTTAGCCATTACGTCGC
>CM076575.1:615239557-615348352 GCA_034641835.2 Pinus albicaulis | reverse complement strand
TATTTGCACTGGAAGAGGGAAAGCTCTTGGGGCATATAGTTACCAGAGATGGAGTGAAGATTGACCCCGAGAGAGTAGAAATTATAAACGGTATTTCCTTGCCCAGAAACAAAAAGGAAGTGCAGGTGTTCCTAGGTCGTATAAACTTCCTAAGGAGATTCATCCCTAACTATGCTGAGATAGTTAGGCACATAAATGATATGCTAAAAAAGAATAATGAGGTGAAATGGTCACCAGAGTCAAGAGAAGCCTTTGCCAGAATTAAAAATTCATTTGCTGAAGCCCCTATGTTAGCCGGGCTAGATTATGCCAAACTATTTATGATCTTCTCCTTTGCATCCCCTCATACCGTAGCTGGATTTTTGTTGCAGAAAAACAAAGAGGGGTATGAACAACCTATTGCCTTCTTCAGTCAGGTGCTTCGGGATGCTGAAATAAAATATAACATATTGGAGAAGCAAGCATACGCTCTGGTGAAATCCCTCAAAGCTTTATGTATGTATGTTTTGCAGTCCCATGTCACTGCATTTGTTCCTACAGCAGCTGTTAAAGACATTCTTATCCAGGGGGACAGTGAAGGAAAAAGAGGAAAATGGATAGCCAAAATATAGGAATATGAGTTAGATATCCATCCTACCAAATTAATCAAGGGGCAAGGTTTAGCCAAGATCCTGTCTGAATCAAACTGTCAGGCCCTGGGCATCAATTTGTCTATGATAGCAATCGAAGACTCTGGGGGAAAGGAGGAAGCACAGAAAATAGAAATAGCCTCCCAGAAGATACATATGAAGTACCTCATCAGTCCATGGTACAAAGAGGTGGCAGAATATCTTCTAACCCTCAGTTGCCCGCCCAGTTGTGACAAAACCAAGTGCAGATCACGAAGGTTGAGGTTGCAAAAGTATGTCATTGCAAACGGTCGGTTGTATTGGCGAGATCCTTCCGGTATTCTACTCCTGTGTCTTACGGAAGAAGAGGTAGAAGGTATAATGGCTAAGTTTCACGAAGGGATCTGTAGGGGCCATTACAATTGGAGAGCTACGGCTCACAAGATTCTAAAAGCTGCTTTTTCTAGCCTAAACTATTTGGAGATGTGTTTACCCGAGTTAGAGCCTGTGAGAAGTGCTAGAGATTTGCTGAGAGACAGAAACTAGCACCCCTCCCCATGATATCAGTCCACGTAGATGAGCCCTTCCAGCAGTGGGGAATTGACTTCATAGGAGAAATACACCCCCCTTCAAGTGGACAGCATAAATTGATCTTAACCGCCACAGATTACTTTACAAAATGGGTGGAAGCTATACCTGCTAGGAATGCAACTAACGCTTTGGTAATAAAATTCATGGAGGAGCATATCATATCCAGATTTGGTTGTCCTGCTAAGATAGTAACTAACAATGCACAAGCCTTTAAATCCACAAAATTTGTCAACTTTTGCCAGCAGTATAATATTGCACTGGGTCACTCTACGGCTTACTACCCCCAAGGGAATGGCCTTGCAGAGTCCTCAAATAAAACTCTGGTCCGAGCACTAAAGAAGACTATCAACGAGAATCAGAAGAATTGGGATTCTCAGCTAAAATTCGCTCTATGGGCAAACCGAATTACTAGCAAGAGGGCAACTGGGAAGTCCCCATAAGAATTAGTTTATGGGAGAGCAACAGTTTTTCCTGTGCAATTGGCTTTACTGGTAGCTCGGTTCATGCAAGAAAATCAAGAGGAGCCTGACGATGTAACTAGGAGGATTAATCAGTTGGTGGAGCTAGAAGAAACACGAAATCAGGTGAGTCAGAGGCTGATTGAGTATTAGGAGAAAATGAAGGATATTTTTGACCAACATGCCAAAGACAGAAAGTTACAGGTGGGAGATCTGGTTCTCAGATGGGACATTCGAAGGGCAGATAAAGGGAAACAAAGAAAATTCGATCCCCTCTGGTTTGGCCCTTTCAAAATTGCGGAACAAGGTGGTAACAATACTTTTAGGTTGGAGAATTTGCAGGGGGATTTGCTGGACGCCCCTGTTAATGGTCAATTCCTCAAGCCTTATTTTCAGTATTGATTCGGGCCGAGAAAGCCTAATGTATCATATTGTATATTATTTCCTGTTTTAAGCGTTGTTTGAATAATGTGTGATTGTTGATGAATCATGAAGAGGAGGTAAAAATTCGAAAGGGATGAGAAATGGCGTTCACAGAAGACAAACAGGTGGTCTACGTAGTTATCGACATGTTCAAGGATGAACGTGCCGTCCCCAGGTGGAGCCAATGTTGTTCAATATTTAACATAAGTCATTGGTTTATTAAATGTCGATAAGTCATGCATAGAACATTATATCAAATGGTGAAATACTTGAAGAGTTGGTCAAAGTGAAACAAGGTAAGAGAAGTCACGTGCCTAAAAGCTAGAGGCGGAAGTAATATGAAAAGGCAGAGGTATAAAGTAAAAAGGGTAGCGGAAATTAAAAAAAGTGCAATTATGTGGTACGAAGAGCGCAGAACAAATATATTAAAATAATTGCCACTTTATGAATATGCATATAAGGGAATGCTGCAGGTGGAAATTTCCGCGGGGGTCGAGCAACGAGAGAGGGAAGAGACCCATACCCTCGCGGAATTGCAATAACGTCACATGGCGGGGGCCCAAGGTCAGAATGAAGTGGCAAGAGCAGGGCACGGAGTTATGGTGATGTGGCGGCACGCAATGTGGGCCCTTACAACTAGTAGGTTATGTATTTAAATCGCTTTGGGAATAATATGTTTCAGGAATCATATGGCGCATGCAGCGAAGAGGTAAGGTAAGTGTTTAGATGAGCTGGTACTGAGGCCCGTACCAGTATTAAACCCGGCACGCGGTGTTCACCTGTCCCCAACTAATGCCCAATCCCAACACGCCGCGTGCCCCACTGTCAGTGTCCTTACGACACTTACCCTGCTTATTTCACCTCTACTCCTTTTTCGCCTCAGAATTACCAGTCTTAGATAGCAGTTTCCCGTATTTTACTGCGATAAAAGTCTCAGGTCTTCCAGTTACGGTATATACCAAGCGGAAAAGTACCAAGTCTACCCAATCATCACCAGAATACCCTCTGTGTCGCTTTCCCAAGCAAATATACCTACTGTGCAGGTACTCCGTCCCTTACATTCCCTCTGTTTTCCTTTTGTTTTTCTTTTCAGATTGCATATGTCAGTCATGGGAAGGGGCACACCTAAGAAAAACGAACCAGAGACCCCCCAGGTACGAGAAGCCAGAAACCCTCCTGGGTTCAAGCCTTTCATTGACCAGCAAGCTGGAATCTGCGATCACCAATACCCTTTCCCCATTAGTAGTATAAACCTGAAATTTTTTCGCGACATGTCCAAAATAGGGATCGATATCGGGTGGTCGTATCAGGCTTTTACCATCAGATTACCTCCCCAGTCTTCTTGGTGGTCGAGTTCATCTGCTGGCTCAGAGACACGTACGATGAGAACTGAGGCACGTTTACCTCCGCTCAAGGGAACAATATTTTCTCCCTTTCGCCCGACATCATCCGACAAGCCCTCTGTTTTCCCACCAGCGCCACCTACACTGCTTTCAGAGAAGAAGCTTTAACCTCCCAGTTTACCAATTGCCATGGGAGCATTAGAAAAGCTTCATTGCTTCTATTACCAGCAAACAGGCTACTTCCCTTCTCGGTGTGGAACTTCTCCCATTAAGCCTGTTTACGGAAGAAGTGCAACCCATCCTCGCTCTCATTGCGGGTCTTTTAGGTATAGGCGGGTTGGGGGAAACTTAAAAAGTATGTGTTTTATTTCTGTGGTTAATGTCTCAGAAGGGGGTCGTCCTGGATATCCCAGGTTACTTGTCTTCTAACATTCACACCTAGTTCCGAGAGCTTTCAGAAACCAGTCACTTTCGTTTCTGTTCAATAGTGTTCTATCTTTTCTTGTACCAGCATGCTGATAGGTTCGAAGGTTTGGGTTTGGATAGGGTGTACGAGGTCAATTCTCAACCTCGACCTATTTTAGACTAGAAATTTGCAGTGCGCCAATTGCCAAAAGGGGTGGGTTATTCAAGTTTCCTAAATGATTTCATGTCCATTGCTTACACCATCATTCATGATTTTCCATCACCTAGGGTTTTTCCTGAAATGAAGAACTGGTTGCAAGCTGGTAAAATCCAGAGCACTGGGGATTGGTATCTCTCTGATAATTATACTAAAATTCGGGTCTATGGAGCCGAGGTTTCCCCTTACCTGCTACCCGTGTTTCCCGCTAGACGAGTTTATGCTCTGGAGTATATTCGGCAAGCCCTCAAGGCTGACCAGCTCCACTTTGTCCCCGCTAAGAAGGGTTACATATTGAGGCTTCCTACCCATATCGGCACGTTTGTCGTGAATTCAAGACACGCCCTTCCCATTGTCGAAAAGATGTTGCAGGGCATGGACCTAAGACAGGGGAATACTTGGGCCTATGATCCTCGGGAGATTATTTCAAACAGAAGAAAGAGGAACCGGTCCACCCCTTATGTTCATGAATCAAGACCGTTTATATAGTGGAAGGCTAACATGGAAATTTGGCCTTTGATTTCGCAGATGGAAACAGATTCATCTGCCACAAGGGAAGAGGAAGACATCCATAAAGGCCAAGAAGAAGAAGTGGGTCCTTTAGGAGCAGGTTCACCCACTCATAAAAAGAAGAAAACATTCTGAAGTGAAGCCGAAGTTATAGGGGAAGAACAGTTGCTTGAACCTTTCACACCATATGCACCACTTGACAACAGCAAGGCCGGAATCAAAGTGTTGAGAGACAGCACCACCTCCTCCGACTTCACTGAGGTTTCACAGGCCATGGGAGACTATACTTAACCAGTGGTAGCCGAAAGGATCAAGAGGAACAGGATAATCAGAGATAAGTACAAAGTTGAGCTGGAGGGGTATGTAGAAAAGTATCACACCAGGATTTTCGCCACCATGAATGTGGATACTGAACACCTAGTATTGTCCATGGCTGAAGCCCTTTTGGACCCTGATACAGGTGTCACTAGCTACCGGGTACTCCAGCATGCAATTGGCATGACTAAGGTGCCAACAAATGATATGTGTAACCTGTTTCAGGTTGTAGGTGATATGCTGAAGGACGAGGTAATGCGGGTTACCATCGCATTGAGAAAACTCGAGAAAAAGCATGAACAGGTGAGGATTACCCTGAAGAATGAGCAGGCAAGTACCCGCGCCCAGGAAAATCAAATACGTGGTCTTCAGGATCAAATCAAAGGGAAAGAGTCTAGGGAAGAAAAATTGCAGGGATTTTTAATAGACCAATTACAGAAGTAATTTTCCTCATTGAAAAGCAGAGCGCGCATGCCGGCCTCCTAGCATGTGCAGACAGCCGAGTTGGCGCAAGTAGAGAAAGAAAAAATGGAATTGGCCGGCACATTGTTAAGAGAAAGAGAAGAGAAGGAGAAATTGATAGGAAAAATTGCTACCCTTTAGAGTAGGTTGTCAGAGCTACAGAACACTTGGGATACGAACAACTGTGCGCCTGCTACAACACCACCTGAGATAAGTTCACTTTCAGAGAAGCTGGACACAGCAAAAGCTGCCAACGATATACTGGGAAACAGGCTTCCACCGCGAGGCAAAGGATCATGGATTTGGAAAAATCCGTGTCGGAGAATACAAGAAAAATAGAAGCATTGCAGAAAGAGATTGAACAAGAAAAGAAAACGAGGGCCGACCAACAGAAGACCATAAATGACCTCAACGCACGCCTAAAAGGTAACCTCACTCTCAGGGATGGTAGAAAGATTATTTGGTCCGAGATCATTTCAACCATAAGAGAGCAATGGGAGTTTCTGAAAGTCATCGAGGAGATGAAATCTTCAGCACTCTATCTCAGGAGGAGATTTCAGGAAGGGGTTCTCGATTTGGTCAACAAAGCTCAGCGCGCCAGGGAGTATGTGTCATTCTTGAAAGGGTTGAGAGCCAACGAAGCCGAGCAGCATGGGATAGTCAGCTGGCATAAGGAAGCCTTGGAATGACAGAAAATCATTGATAAGGAATTGGCTCGCGTCGTGGGTTTGAAGGCCTTGCAAAAGTTGGTATATAGCGTGGACTGGTTTGATGCGGTTTGGACCGAGATTACGACGACAGGGCTTCCGACGTGCTGGGACTCCACCACCCCTTCCATGCTGCGACCATTACTGGAATATGAAGCATGCCTAAAGCAAGAAAGGGACTGGACAGATGTCCTGTCAGATAAAGCCACCCGGCTCAAAGCCGAAACCATGGTTGCATCACTCCGCCCAGAGTTTGCCCTCCTTCACTTGTTAAAACATAAAGTTCCTACCAAGGCAAATCCAAGTGATCTCACCGAGGCCTTCATCAGGGTAGAAGGATTTGCAGCGATGCCTGAGCCTGCCACAGATAGTCAGCAAAGGTGCGCCCAGTTTGTCAGCCAAATTGCCAGTTCATCCGTAAACGCGCCGCCACCAGTATCAGCAACAGCCTCGACCCCTTCTCACAAATGATTCATTGTCATTTCATGATTCGGCCCTCGCGGCATTTTTACTTTTGTTTACCTTAGTTAGTCTTTTTCAAGTTTTAGGTGGAATTTATATTTCACCACAACAATTTACTTTTACTTAGACTGTTATACAATTTTGGTTTTAAAATGGCCGAGCGCCTAACAGCAGAGGATGAGAAGTTTTTATTCCTCATCATGATTTCTGTTACTTTGACAAGGACTTCTAACAAATTCCTAGCATGCGAGGAAGATATTTCCCAAAATATCTTCTCGCCCATGTATAGAGGTTCCTATATAAACAAGAATAGCAGAGAACACAGGGTTCCAGATTTTATCGGAAAATTATGTTGTAAGACGATTTTGTATGCATGTTTGTTTAACTCTTGCATGAAGGTTCAGAGCCCGTTGGGTTTCAATGAAAAGGAGTTTTATCTGTAAGGAGGATTCTAGTCTTTGATATCTAATAGAACGTAACTTCTCCTTTATGTGTCGACTAATTGTTCAGCTGGTTTCATCCGCTTTTCTTGTATCATGTTTTGGAATGCGAGCAACTCATTGTTTTTAATGTGAATTTATCCTAGTTGATACTCATATTAGAATCAATCTAGCACTTTAAATATAGCTCATGCATGATATATTGTTCCATTATCACAGCATCCATACTTCTGCTATATTAGTTTCAATGTGATGTTATTTTGGAATACGCTATTATTGTGAATGGATTCTTAAATAGATACGCCCATTACATGGTGATATGTGTGTCCGGATATTATCTATACGACAGCTGATATTCTCTCATCCCTTCTTACACTGTGTACATCTGCAGATTACTATTCTCTGTGAAGTATCGTTGAACTGGCCCTCTTTACCGTGAACTGCCTTTGCATTGTCTGATGCCTTTGTGAGAGAGTTTTACATCTTGTTTCTGCAGTATACCTTTTTCATGCATCAAACTTCTGAAATTTTTGGTCCCATTCAAGCTGAACTTCCTGTTTATAAATGAATGGCATGAGAGCTCTATCCCGCTAGTTATCCCCGTTATATTATATCACTTTTTCTCTCTGCTGCTTAAGATGTCCTAGGCACTGGTCTTTCACAACTCAAGGATGTCTCTAGGATTGACAACACAACGAAACACTCACGAGACACACTTAGTTTCTTTTCGAAGGCACATATGCATTCCTCTCTCTTGTTGATAGTTAGAGCCAAGGAAAATCTATAAGAATACATGGAAATCGGGTCGATACTCTGGATGGGACTCCTATTCCAAACAATGTGAGGTCTACTTGAGACTTCACATCGGGGAGACCCCTTTGTTGACGGAGTTCCAACATTGTCAACATAACGTTTTTTTAATGTTTTTCGAGCATATAAATAAATTGATAAAAAATTCCATGTAATGACATACATTCTTAAAGTTTAATTAGTCTCAATAGACTTTGATTGTCATGATTATTATTACTATTATAGTTTTATATATAAATAATAGATATTTCTAGAAAATTAATTTAGATGATTAAATTTTTCTATATAGATTCCATTTTTCTAAAATGAAAACTAAATGTAATTCTTTTAGCTATAGTTTTCAACAAAATAATTATGTGTAATAAATTTGCATTTAAAAAATTAAGAAAAATAAGAGAAATACATTGATATGAAAAATAATATATTAATGATGTGACAGTGTAAAAAGAAACAGGTGTTCCTAATGACTCCATATGTTGAACGTGATGATAAATTACTTTAAAGTAAAAATATTAAGAATATCATAAGTTTACAATACATATAATAATATAATTTACAATATATAAATAAAATATAATGTTTATAAATATAACAATATAAATTATATAAGATATTTTGATTTTAATAGACATTAATCATTATTATCATCAACATAAATATTGTCATCAACATAAATATTGGATTTATGGTTTTGAGTTGTAAAAATAAAGATAAAAATAATTTGTAATTTGTAATTTTAAGATTAAAGAAAATAATTTCTATCTTATTTTCGTGATTGAGGCAAGACATTCCCCCCTTTGAAAGTATCACTATACATCCTAGTACTAGGGTAATGTGTAATGTCTATATCCTAGTAGGAGGGTAATGTGTAATGTCATCCATGCTCAACAAGAAAAATAAATATAGTTAATCTTAATTAAAAACATTCTAAAACATCAATATTTCCATTCACACTATGTTGACTTAGTTTATTGTTGAAAATGTGAATAAGCTTCAAAACCATATAGTAAAATATTTCACATTTGTAAAATATTTTTATTTCCATGTAAGTAACATAATTTTATATCAAACTTTTAAGGAAAAAATATATATATATATATATATATATATATATATATATATATATATACTCTTGAACATGAGAAAAATGTATAATTCTTATTATTTTTAAAAATATTTCAATATAAAACTTAAATAAACTATCTAAATATCTATGCTAATTAATATACTTCAATATCAAACTTCTAAGAGAGAAATTGCTATAAAAAATTACTTTAATATTTTCTACAATAAAATATTTTGATATCTATTTTAATGTTTTCTTAATAAAATATTTCAACATGGAGGATTATATTTGAAAGAGCAGCGGGGGAATGGTGATTAGGGTAAAAAAAATTTCCACATAGGCGGTCGCTCTCCCCTCAACAGCCCTCGCGCCGCAATAGTCTGGGAGGCCAACTCCACTTTCCCCTGCTTCAGACATTCCCTTCCTTGAGTTTCTAGCTCAGTATTTTCTCTGTCTCGCAGCCCTGAAGCTGCTTTCACCTCCAACAGAAATACGACAGCATTTTCAGCACTTTGGGAGCCCCTTTCGCTCTTCTGTGGCTCTACATGATGACTTCCTCGATATATCTCATGCTCTAGGACCTCTGTATAGGCGCGAAGCGGCATACCCCCTCGTTTCTCAGTGCGCGGGTAGCAATGTAGGGTTTTGTTTACAATGGAAGAACTTTCAGCCTTCATACTGATCTGTTTCCTAGTCCTCCGTTTCGGATCTAAGATGGAGTGACCGTTTCCCTTCGCAGGAAAAATGTCCTCCCCAACAGCTTCCAGGCAGACTTACTCTCGGAGATGCCACAGGTTTTGTCTCTATGTCAATCCAGCAGGCATCCAGGAACTACTCTGCCTCCTATCAGATTCAAATTTCACAACCTTCAGGCAAGACCATTCTGCAATGGGTTAGCTCTTCAGATCTGGTGCAAAATCTCAAACTAAATCTGGAACGCCGGATTGGGATCCCCTCAGCCCTTCAGAGACTTCTCTTTCAAGGTAAAAAACTTGAAGATCTTCTTTCCCTCTCTACTTACAGCATAAATAGAAAGACTATTTAGTACTGACCCTTCGTTTGAGAGGAGGGGCTGCGAGACAGTCATCTTCTGTTCCTCCCTTCTCATACAAAGATTTAGTACGCTCTGAACTCCCCAAGTTTCCTGAGACCCTTAAACCAAAGCCTTTTTTGGTTGACAAGCTCGAGGAGGTTCCCTCAGTTGAGATAACCAATACAGAGATCGCATATGACCTTAAAAAATTTGAAGAAAGGGCCATCATATGCAGATTTAATGGATTGTGGCTGAGCTCTAAGGAACTCTATGATTGGATCCATGCTAAATGGACTCACCATTGCAAAGTCAACTTCTGTTCAAAAGGATATTTTATAGTTCTGTTTGATAATATCAGGCATTATAAAAAGGCTATAGAAGAAGGTCCTCGGTTCATGGGAATTGCAGGGCTCTTCTTAACTCCATGGTTTCCATATTTTGACCCAGCAATTGCTGTCATTACCAGGACACCTGTCTGGATCAGGCTTCCTAACTTACTTGCCCATCTATGGCATAGTGTAGTCTATAGAGCCATAGGAAACACCTTGGGTAGTTTTCTGATGGGTGATTATTGGCGGGAAAACAAAGGTCTTTAGACATATGCCAGAATATGCGTGGAACTAGATTTAAGCAAGGGACTTCCAGACCAAATCAATCTCAATATAAACAACTTTATTTGGACTCAAACACTAGATTATGAAAATACTGCCTTCCGCTGCTGCCATTTTCACCAAACAGGGCATCTGCAGAACTCATGCCCAGCTCTACCGGCAAAAAATAAAAAGGATAACAACTCTAATCCCAAATCTAAGCGACGGGTTCCATACTCTCCGCCTCCTGTTGAGGACTCTGATTCCTCCAGCTCCGAAAATGATGGAAGCGATGTAGATTCGGATCTTTCCCTTCAGTCGATGAACCTATCCACAGATGCTCCTGCGCATCCTCCCGATGTGGCCATCACTCAAAAGCGCACCCATGTGACTTCCTCTTCCGATTCAGATAAGGAGATCCCCCCTCTGGAGAACTCTGGTCTTCAAGTGGTTTTAGCTCATACACCCCAGGATGGATGGGTTAAAGTCATTAAAAAGAAAGGGAAAAAGCTTCGTGTAGAGACCTCTACCCACTCTGGGTAGATATCAGTCTTTTTGCCTTCCAGTCTTTTGTTGTAGCTCCTTGCTTGTTTCATTCCTTCTTCGAGACCGAGGTTGATAGTTTTATCATTTCTGGTTGCGGGTTTTCTATTTCTCTTGATTGTATCATCATCATGTACCATATTTAGCTTAATAGATTTAGTCTAATTCAGGAAATAAATAAATAAAAATTAAAAAATTAAAAATTTCAACATCTGAAATAAGAAATAACTGAAAGTAAAAAAACTCAATTATTGTTTAATAGGAAGGAACCGTGTAACTCATTCAATTATGAATCTAAAAATTTCAATGTGTAATAAATACAATATTTTAATATATATGGTTAAATAATGTGACATATATTTCAAATTATATCAACAAAAAAAAATATCTATTAATGAAAAGATGTACTTCATAAAAAAAAAATTGATTTCAATGTTTGTGATAAAATAAAATATTTTAAATTCTTCTTATTATTTTATATTTTCATCTTTTTTTTCACATTTTTCTGTCTTTTTTTTTCTAAAAACAATCAAAGATTTGGTGTAATTTACAAAATCCAGGTGTTAATGAAGATTTTGAAGGCAATGAATCCATATATATACTTAAAAATTGGAATTAACATTTTAATCCATTTATATATGGAAAGATGCAATTTCATATACTTAAGACAATATGGAAATTGGATTTTGAAGACAATCAATCCATTTATATACTTAAATTAGAATTAACATTTTAATCCATTTATACATTGAAAAATTCAATTTCATATATATATATATATATATATATATATATATATATATATATATATATATATATATATATATATATATATATAGCCATCTTAAATTACCTAGAAAGATCAAATCTCTAGAAGTGTAAATCATTTTTAAAATTTTACACTAAAATAAGTTTGTATCTCAAAAGAGCTCATCTCTCTCGGTGTTTGATATATCCCTGGTTAAGATGGATCTATATTGGTGTATAGGAAGAAGTCAAACAACATTGTAGCCAAGAGATTTTTTAAAATTGATTCCAATTTAGCTTAAAATTCTAGCAAGAATGTCGAGTCTTGGTTGGTCCATTGAAGGATAAAAGAGGAGATTATTCTACATAATAAAGATAATATAAAAAATATTTTAATAGCAACTAATATTAACATATACTTAAAAATATGCTAATAATAAAAAAATATTTTAATTTTGTGTCATAAACTGTCTCAATGTACGTGTTATGTAAAATATTTTAATGTCAATTACTTATACATTATATATCATTTAAAAAAAATTATGTATATATCATGAAAACATTAAGTTTTAATGGTTAAAAAGTTTATTTGGTACTATATATACTTTATTTAGTATTCAAAATATAATTTAAATAATGAAAAATAACACATTGTATTTTACACTAAGAAGTTTTCACGTGAAGAAATTTGATTTGTTGGTTACTTCAAAATTCTAGGAGAAATTGTTAGGTGATAAAGACTTAGAGAGAAAATGGAAACTAAAATATTATGAGATTGTCAATTTCAATAGACATAATAAAAAATATTTATCTATCTTGTTATTTGTGTGTGTGTTTTAGTTACATTCTTATATTTCATTTTATTCCTTGTACAACCTTGATCACTCAAGATAAGATTGAATTATATTTTGACAAAAATTCCACTAATTTTTTAAGAAATACCTAGATATGTTTACATAGCCATATAATCGATTGACTACTTACAACACAAATATCATTTAACGTGAGACTCAATTCTAAATCTTTCTAGAAAAATACTTGAGATAATTCACTATCATTAGAAGTGCAAGTTTCTAAAGAGTTAGAAAGGATTTTTGGATCCAAAGATAATTTTCTATGTTAGCCATTCAACTTGGGTGACCAATATAGTACCTATGTCCAAAAGTCAGAGGATACATGTCTATATGTAGACTTCTAAAATATTTTCTTTATTGGATAGGTTTTCTACATACAACTAGGTAGTATAAAACTATTTGATATTGAAATTGGAATTTCATAGAAAAATTGATAGAATTTTATATGCTCTAAATCTTTTCTAACAATGCTCAGAGAAAAAATAGAAAGAATATTGAATCTATGTTTAAACACTTCTTCCAAATTTACCTATTCTATATGTCTTCTTAAAAGAAACTATGACTTTTATGAATTTTTGTATTTTTAGAATATTGAATCTTTTGTTTGCAACTATGAAAAAGACTTATTTACATTATATGTTTGTTAAAAAGTTATGAATTTTATTATTGTTATATCAAAAAAAAATTATTCTATTAAAAAAAAAAATTTAACCATATCTCTGATGAAATTACCCATTTCTATAATTTCAAATAAAACATTGCTTTTATATTCCATATCTTATTTTAGTACATATAAAATCCAATATCTTTACATATCTTTTATGTTATATTAAAACTAAATTATATTAACATTTTAATCAAATTCACATATATTTTATAAATGATATTAAAATTTCTTTAAAATTTAATATAGTATGATGGGTCTTTACATTGTTTAAGTAAAACATGTTTATGTTTTAAAGATACTTTACGTAAAACAAGTTTATGTTTCAAAGATACTTTTACTTTCTATATATTTGAATTTTACTATGTTTAGGTAAAACACATTCATGTTTTAAAGATCCTTTTACTTTCTATGCATTTGAATTTTCTATTTGAATTTTAATGCAAATGAGATTCCAAATCTTTTCAAAGATTTTTATTTTGATCTATCAAAAGAAAAAAAATGATGCAATCTCTCTATTTAACGATTTTGTTTACTTCTCCATACTATTTTATTTTATTTTTCTCTATAACAATTTTTTTTTTCCTCCGTTCCCCGTTGGCTAAGTTTTACTTAGCTAAACCCAATGGCTAAATGGTATGGTTTGTTTAAATTTCAGCTTGGAGATGAAATGTTTGTTGGTTGTGTGTTTAGATTTTGCAAATTTATCTATTTCTATTTCATATATATACAACTTGAATGGGCTTAATGGTTAAGAGAATGTGTTTCCTCCTAAAGGGTCAGAGGTGCTAAATGGTCTGGTTTGCTTAAATTTCATCTTGGGAATGAAATGTTTGGTTGTTGTGTGTTTAGCTTTTGCAAATTTATCTATGTCTATTTGATATATATACAGCTTGAGTGGGCTTAATGGTTAAGAGCATGTGTTTCCTCCTAAAAGGTCAGAGGTTCAAAACCAAAGGGGGTAGAATATATATGCCTTTGTAGAATTAGCCCTTAAATACAAGGGGTCTCATACATCAATTTGATGTAAAACGGGTATCCTTACATTTATAATAAATTATATGTATTCAACATATTAACTTATTATGTATTTAACGAATCAAAATTAATTAATTGTTGACTTTTCCTTATGTTTGTTAGAGGTGGATTGGTAGGTCCCTTGTCCCAAAAACAAGAGAATCTCATACATCAAGCCCTTAAATACAAGGGGTCTCATAAATCAACTTGGTGTAAAATGGATATCCTTATATTTATAATAAATTCTATGTATTCAACAATCTCACACATCAAGCCGTTAAATACAAGGGGTCTCATACATCAATTTGGTGTAAAATGGATACCCTTATATTTATAATAAATTCTATGTATTCAACAGATTAACTTATTATATGTATTTAGCGAATCAAAATTAATTAATTGTTGATTTTGCCTTATGTTTGTTGGAGGTGGATTGGTAGGTCCCTTGTCCTACAAACAGGGGAATCTCATACATAAAATTAGATAATAATTAGATAATAATTATATTGGAAATCTACATAATAAAAATAAGCATTTTCCCATATAGATACACAATTCCTTACATGGTAGAGACAACAATTTAGTGAGAAAAAATAGGTATCCTTACATTTAAAATAAATTCTATGTATTTAACAAGTTAAATATCAAAATTAATTAATTGTTGACTTTGTGTGATGTTTTTGGAGGTTTAATTTTACCATCAATATAAACTCATAAAAATAACAAAGCATAATAGCATTTTTCCTTAAAATTAGGAAATCACCTTCCCCCCCCCCAAAAAAAAGGTATGATATCATTTCTCTAGGATGTAGCAGATTACAGTTCCCATCCTAGATACATATCAAGTAGCGAGGCATGCTTCATTTTGTATTTACTTTGAATCCTGAGGATTTCAGCACTTAACAGCCATGCCTTCATTCTATATTTACTTTGAATTCTGAGGATTTTAGTGACCTGGTCAACCCAACTGATATTTTTTTATATTTAACATGATATTTTTTAATTTTTTTAATTTTGTATTTACTTCCTAACCACGCACAACATCACACACTTAGCTTTATCAATTTATTTTATTATTTTGAATTATTTTAAATTCTACAATATTCTTGTATGTGCAGTATGATGTTGTAGATTTGTATGTGCAGTATATTTATAGTTATATGCTAAACTATTGGAGCTTCAGCGAACTTCTTAGCCAAGGGTACCCGTCCAGTGGCTCTGAATGAAGAGCTATGCAATTATGCCTATATCCCAAGGAAATTACATTAGAGGTTGTATGAAAATGAAGACCTAGCGAAGCAGATAGTTGGTTAAATGTGGTGGTAGCTTACCAAGCTCAACACGTCCACCCTAGCCTAGACTGTAGTGCAACAATGCCAATGTCTATTACAGTATTTTCAGGGCGTTCAATGTAATGTATAAATTGTCATAGCCTTCATAGCAGTAAATTAAAACATTGTTAATAACTAAGCAATATGCGGTCACAATCAAAAGCCTTAACCCTCCTGTATGAAGGGGGAGAAAACAAACCATGTTCAATGTACCAAAATATATAATAATTGAATGACAAATAAAACTATGTTTAATGTGCCAAAATATGTAATAATTGAATTTTTACTTCCGTCTCACCATTGTAAGTTTTCTGTGTAATGGGTATTCTCATCGAAGAGGTTGATTGATACACCTGTTTTTTCTAATTTCGATTAAAATTGGTACCAAGTAGATTAAGATACTTAACTCAGGTGTCTTAGTAGCAAAAAGTGGTAAAGATATCTAGCAAAGATACCCAAGAGGAATACTATTCATTCCACTCAGGGAGTACTTTGAAACACTAAGAAAAACAGGGACTTCAATTATTGACCTGGGGAAGGAATTAGGGAAAAAAATGATATGTAAAATTGAGAAACTATGGAAGAAATATCATAGGATTGCATTTTATTAAATCATTCGATTGGAAAAGATGAAGTAAAACTACAAAAATGTTGAAATATTAATTTCAATTGCAAACCAAAAGGACACAGCAGCAGCGCAGAGAATTTCTTGACTAAATTTGTACTCCATTGCGCATTGAAGATTGACTGTAAAACTCTGCAAGTTTATAATTTTGGTTATGGCCATAGCCTGTAAATGCTTTAAAGAACCCTGGATTGACCACGCAAACCTGAAATTAAACTCTGCCATGCCGTGCCATAAATCGCTGCACCTGCCGCATTGAAACCACAATGTTTACCGCCAGTTTTTTATTTTTCAAATGAGCCCACGTCACCAACATGGAACCCACATTGCCAAGTCATGAAGCCGAGGGCTCCACTAGCAGCCAATCACAAGGCTTTCGCAGAGCCTTGGAGTCCAGTCACCCAACCCCAATTCGGACCCGATAAAAAATTAAAACACGTAATTTACTTTTATCGCGCATCCGGAGGGTGACGTCACTACAACCCAAATTGGAATGCGAATTTTTTATGAAAAGGAGTTTTGAAAATACTTTGGAATCTGTGAAACATATTATCATAAAGTTTTAATCTTTATGTTAAAGGTTTAATGTGCTAGTTTTTCATATGCGCGTAATTTTTTTTGAGACTTTAGGTTATACTCATATATATATATATATATATAAGGGTTTTTATATATATGAAAAAGGCCCAAAGGCACAAAAAAAAGTGGGACTGTGTATTATTGTGAAAAAGTCAGAAGGCTAAAACAGAGAGTGAGGATTGTGTTATATTTTTTTAATGAATGCCTGAAGGTTGTAAGAAAAACAGAGTGTAACACAGTAAAGCACAGTGACTATGTGTGTGCATTTTTAATGAGACAAAGAGAATTTTTGTTTTAACGCTATGTTTGTAGCAGCTGGGGTACTTTTTGAAAAGCCAGAACAACAGTTCTGTGACAACACTGTAATAGTTTTTTTTTAAAGTTTAATGAAAGAGGTTTTCTTTGCATCTCTGTCAATAGCTTTAAATGATTTCTCTGTGTTAGAAGGAGAGTTTTGTTTTCTCTCTATGTGTTTGGAATATTTCAGAAATTACAACATGGTATCGGAGCTAGTCCAGGCTCTTTGAAGTTTGTCAAAAAAGCTAAAGGAAGGAGTTGTTGAAGTAATTCTCCAGTAGTGTGAAGGCTCATAAAAGTCCAGGTATTTTATGTTAGCCTCTCTCATAAAACAATAATAAATCCAAAAATAAAATAAATAACTTAAATATTAAAAGTTATGAATTTATGCCTAACTCTTTAGTTTGGGTTGTTCCTCTAAGATAGGAGTTAGTTTAGGTAGCTCCTATATTGGTGTGTGTTTGGTTGAGAAATTATCTCAACAAAGGTGTCCAAGATATCACACACTATATTGAGACATTGTCTCCTCATCTATTTAATTGTAATACTCATGCTCACTTGCAGGAGATGTGAACTTGTTGACCTGTCATTTGTTTAAAAAGTGCGGTCCTCAGAGACAGAGTTTATCTCTCAAGCAGAGAGAAACTTTTTTTAAGAACACTATCAAGTTTTTTTTTTTAAAGGCATAGTTCAGAAAGCTAGCTATGGCAGGAGCCAGCACAAGCGCGAGTATAGGAAATACTCAACTCCCACAGTTCAATGGGAAGAACTATGACTATTGGGCAATCACAATGAGAGCCATGTTTTCCTCTCAAGATTTATGGGAGGTTGTTGAAGATAGTTTAGAAGAACCAATAGATGAAAATGCTTTTAATGCCTTAGCACAGGAAGAGAAGGATTTGTTTAAGAGCAATAGGAAGAATGACTCAAAATCTCTCTTCTATCTCTATCAAGCAGTGCATGAAAGTGTATTTCCAAGGATTGCAGCAGCTAAGAGGTCCAAGGATGCATGGGATACCCTCCAGACAGCCTACCAAGTTATGGAGAAGGTAAAGACAGTAAAGCTTCAACTAATGAGAAGGCATTTTGAAGTTATTTGCATGAAGGAGTCTGATACAATAGACTCATTCTTTACTCTACTGATTGGGTTGGTCGCCCAAACGAGATCTCATGGAGAGACAGTAGAAGAGAGAAGAATAGTGGAGAAAGTGTTGAGGAGCTTACCCTCAAGGTTTGATGTGATATTCACAACCATTGAAGAGATAAAGGATCTCTCAAAGTTTACAGTTGATGAGATTCATGCATCATTGGTGATACATGAAAAAATATTGGGTAGAATAGCAAACCCATCTTTGGAGCATGCCTTCAAGACCCAAATTTCCTTTGGAAGAGGAAGAGGTCAAGGCAGATGAAACTACAGAGGAAAAGGAAGAGGCAGAAGCCAAAATAGAGGAGGAAGAAACAACCCTGCAAATAAAAATGGAAGGGGCAACAATCAAAATTAGAACCAAGGCCAAGGAAACAACCAGCAAGGTGGACAAAATCAAGCACATGGACAGAGGTATGATAAATCCCAAGTCCAATGCCATTACTGTAAGCAGTATGGCCATTATGCCAATGAATGTAGGAAGAAACAAAGTGACATGGGTAATAGACCCAGTGCTAATTTTACTAAAGAAAATATCAGTCAAGAGAAGTTGTTTTTAGCATGTAATATGGCTGAAGAAAAGAATAAAGATATATGGTTTCTAGATTCAGGATGTAGCAACCATATGACTAGAAACATTTCTATGTTTTCCATGATTGATGAAAATGTAAAGTCTCAAGTAACATTGGGGACAAACAGTAAGGTCTCTATCATGGGAAAAGGTAGAGTAAGTGTTTTGACAAAGAAAGGAGAAAGAAAACCATATCAGACGTATACTATGTGCCTGGTATGAAGTGTAACCTTTTGAGCATTGGACAACTCATTCAAAAAGACTACAATGTTTTATTTGAAGATGATGTATGCACCATCATGGATAAACCACCAAGCAAGTAATGCATTGCACAAGTGAAGATGACAAGGAACATAATGTTCCCTCTCAAAGTGAGAGAATATTTGAAGAAAGAAGTTTAAATGGCAGCAGTGACACAAGATACATTCCGAAGAGAAGCAAAAGATGAAAATTGGTTATGGCATTTGAGATTTGGACATCTCAACTTTGGAGGTCTGAATTTGTTGCATAGGAAAGAAATGGTAAAGGGATTACCATTGATTGAGAAACCGGACAACCTATGTGAAGGCCGCATCTTGGGCAAACAAGACAGAGAAAGCTTTCCATCAGGAAAGAGCATAAGAGTAAAGGCACCCTTAGAAATTTTCCATTCAGATTTTTGTGGACCAATGCAAACACCATCATTAGTAGGCATCCACTATATGCTAACTTTTATTGATGATTATACAAGAAAAACATGGATTTATTTCTTAAAATATAAGAGTAAAGTGTTAGAGAAATTCTGCCACTTTAAGGCTCTTGTTGAGAACCAAAGTGGGTAGCATATTAAAGTTTTAAGGACTGATAGAGGAGGAGAGTATATCTCAAAATAATTTCTGCGTTTTTGCAGAGAAAATGGGATACACAAGAAATTTACAGCAAGGTATACACCACATCAAAATTGAATTGTTGAAAGAAAAAATAGAACCATCATGGACATGGTAAGAAGTATGTTGAAGGAACAACATTCGCCAAATGAATATTGAGATGAAGTTGCACATTGTGCAGCATACGTCTTGAATAGATGCCCAACCAAAGTTGTAATGAACAGAGTCCCGGAAGAAGCATGGAGTGGCATAAAATAGTTTGTCACCCACATGAGATTTTTTGGTTGTGTGGCTTATGCACACATTCCAGATCAGCTAAGGAAGAAGTTGGACAGTAAGGGGGAGAAGTGCATATTTATTAGATACAGTGAAGAATCCAAGGCATACAAGTTGTATAACCCATCCACCAAGAAGTTTGTTATAAGAAGAGATGTGCAGTTCATTGAAGAAGAAGCTTGGGATGGAAGCATTGAGAAAACAACGAATGTTAAAAGTTGTTTATCTCATGATGAAGATGAGGAAGAAATGGTTAAAAGACATTCCTCATTAGCAGCACCACCTCCACCAACACAAGGACAACAAGGGACACCACAAGCAGGTATGAGAACACCCTTGAGAAGTGATTTCAGTGCTTCTCCAAGAACACCACAAGGAGCGGATTTGAGTGCTTCTACAAGCACAAGTACACCAAGTGAAAGAGGAACTAGATTCAGAAGTCTGAATGATATTTATGAGCAAGAGGCTTCAAATGAAGGTATGAACTCTTTATTTGAATTTTACTGTCATGTAGATGATCCTATTCATTTTGAAGAAGCTATATAAGATAAGAAATGGATAGATGCTATGGATGAAGAAATGAAAGCCATAGAGAAAAATAAGCCATGGGAACTAGTTGATCTCCCAAAAGGCAAAGAAGTTATTGGAGTGAAATGGGTTTATAAAACCAAAAGCAATGTTGAAGGTAAGATTGAAAGGCACAAGGCTAGACCTGTTGTCAAAGGCTACAAGAAGGAACAAGGAAGGGATTATGAAAAAACATTTGCACCGGTTACAAGAATGGAAACAGTAAAAGCAGTGTTGTCCATAGGAGCACAACACAAGTGGAAAGTTTACCAAATGGATGTGAAATCAGCATTCCTAAATGGAGTATTGATGGAAGAGGTATATGTTGAACAACCTCTAGGATATGAGAAAGATGGCTAAGAGCACAAAGTTTGCAGATTGAAGAAAGCTCTTTATGGGCTGAAACAAGCACCAAGAGCATGGTACAGTAGGATAGATGCCTATCTATTGGAAAATGTGTTTGAAAAATGTGAAGGAGAACCCACATTATACATCAAGGAGAAAGATGGTAAGATGTTTATTGTTGTTTTATGTGTTGATGATGTGATCCTTACAGGTAATGATGCTTACCTCATTGAGAATTTTAAATCATTCATGAAGGATGAATTTGAGATGAGTGATATGGGATTGCTGAAATACTTCTTAGGAATAGAAGTAGAGAAAAATGAAAACATAATTTTTATCTCTCAAGCTAAATATGTAAATGAATTCTTGGAAAGATTTAATATTCAGGATTGCAAGGCAGCAATTACTCCTACAACGATGGGATTGAAGTTGAGCAAAGAAGACAGCAACAAGGATTTTGATCCTAGTTTGTACAAGATCATAGTTGGCAGCCTTATGTATTTGACTGCAACTAGGCTGGATATTATGCATGTTGTGAGTTTAATTTCCAGTTTTATAGAAAGGCCAAAGGAAGCACATTGGCAATTAGCAAAAAGAATTCTGAGGTATGTGAAATGAACAAAGAGGTATGGGATCTTATACACTACTTTAGAAAATTCTGAATTGATTGGATATAATGACATTGATTGGGATGGAAGTATAGATGACAGGAAAAGCACCTCTGGATATGTTTCTCATATGGGTTCAGGAGCCATTTCATGGGCTTCTAAGAAACAACCAATTGTGGCTTTATCAATAGCAGGGGCAGAGTATGTAGCATCTACAGCAGCAGCATGTCAAGCAGTTTGGATGAGGAGAATGTTGAGGAGTTTGTGTCATGAACAGGTAAAAGGCACAACAATCTATTGTGATAATAGCTCAGCAATAGCAATGTCAAATAATTCAGTGTTACATAAGAGAATGAAACACATTGATGCCAAGAATCACTACATCAAAGAGTTAGTGAACAATGGGGAAATTGTTTTGCAACATTGCAGAACTGAAGAGCAGTAAGCTGATATTTTGAAGAAACCATTGGGGCAGAAAAGTTTTAATTATTTGAGAAAATGTCTGGGTATGGAAGAAAATCCAACAATTGAATTTAAGGGGGAGTGTTGAAATATTAATTTCAACTGCAAACCAGAAGGACGCAGCAACATCGCGGAGAATTTCTTGACTAAATTCGCACTCCACTGCGCATTGAAGATTGACTGTAAAAATCTGCAAGTTTATAATTTTGGTTATGGCCGTATCCTGTAAATTCTTTAAAGAACCGTGGATTGACCATGCAAACCTGAAATTAAACTCTGCCATGTCGTGCCATAAATCATTGCACTTATCGTATTGAAACCACAGTCTTTACCGCCAATTTTTTATTTTTCAAATGAGCCCACGTCATCAACATGGAACCCACATCTCCAAGTCATGAAGTCGCGGGCTCCACCAACAGCCAATCACAAGGCTTTCGCACAGCCTTGGAGTCCAGTGACCCAACCCCAATTCAGACTCGATAAAAAATTAAAACACGCAATTTACTTTTATCGCACGTTCGGAGGGTGATGTAACTACAACCCAAATTGGAATGCGAAATTTTTATGAAAAGGAGTTTTGAAAAGACTTTGAAATCCGTGAAACATATTATGATAAATTTTTAATCTTTATGTTAAAAGTTTAATGTGCTAGTTTTTCATATGCGCGTAGTTTTTTTTTGAGACTTTAGGTTATACTCATATATGCTATATTACATATATATATATATATATATATATATATATATATATATATATATATATATATGTAATATAGCATATATATGAAAAAGCCCTGAAGGCACGAAAAAAGGTGGGACTTTGTATTATTGTAAAAAATCCAGAAGGATAAAACAAAGAGTGAGGACTGTGTTATATTTTTTTTAAGAATGCCTGAAGGCTGTAAGAAAAACAGAGTGTAACACAGTAAAGCACAGTGACTTTGTTTGTGCATTTTTAATGAGACAGAGAGCAAATTTTTTTTAACGCTGTGTTTGCAACAACTGGGGTATTTTTTTGAAGAGCCAAAACAACAGTTCTATGGTAGCATTGTAATAGTTTTTTTTTTTTTTTTTGTAAATTTAATGAAAGAGGTTTTCTTTGCATCTTTGTGAACAATTTTAAATGATTTCTCTGTATTAGAAGGAGAGTTTTGTTTTGTCTCTATGTGTTTGGAATATTTTAGAAATTACAACAAAAAATTAGCTAACCTTTTTGCTACGCTAAATTGAGGATTTTGCATTTGAAAGATTGATTCCATTTTTTTCGAAATATATGGCATTTAAATATTCATCTAAGTAATAAGCATTGTGAAGGATAAATAATTTGAAATTTTTATCTACGCAATCCTAAATATTCAAGATACTGAATATTGATATATTGATATAGATATATAGTGTGATTTTTTAAAAATTTGGTTAGACTAATTTAATATATTTATAAATGTAGGGAACTAAATATAGGAAATTGAATCAATGACTTTATATCAAAGTGTTAAAAAAAATTTAAAAGTATTAATAAGCACCTCATCATTCTCTGTGAAATACCCATAAATTTTTTATTTGAATTTGGCTAAATAATTTTTACATCTTACTCAAATAAAATTGGAAAAACAAATTAAAAATTAAAATTAAAGACAACATGGAAGCGGTAGTAAACTACCCACCGACCCCCACTACAGTTTGTACCACAAGACTGCAGTTTGGGACAGAAGAAATCTTCAACGACCTACGAGCTCTTCGACATAGTTACTCTCCTGCACCATTATAGCTTCAACATCTCTCGGCTGCTCCAACGCATGTTGAGCCAAACCCTCCAAATGTAAAACTCAAATATTTGTCATTTTCGCCAAACCCTGTATTCCCATAAGCTTTGGACATTCAGGAGCCGAGAACTTCTCCAGCGATACCAACCTTTCAAGACATGGCAGAGTCTCTGGTTCTTCACATTCACTTATGGTCAGTTCTCGGAGTTTTACAACATTACAGAGCCCTTAAATTTTTCTCAATTGAGGACAATGAACTAATTCCAACCTTATTAGTGTTGGTGTCAGTGCTCCAATATCCACAAGATCACAACAAAAATAGATGAGTAAACATTTAAGGTTGGCGCAGAGATGTTGATGAAAGGATATCTCTGATATTTCTACCCAGTCTAGTTCTAGGTATTCCAGTTGCTGCATGCATTCGTTTTGAGCATTGGCGATGGAAGATTTCAATTTTCCCACCTCTCTTCTCCCTTTCTAGTTTGTTGATGTTTCTCCTTCTCCTTCAACTAGCTTCTTCCATGGATTGTTGCATAATGAACACTCCTCTATAGTTAACCTCAGCATATTGCTCATATTCACGACTTCTGGCGGCAGGGAGAGTATTCCACAGCTTCTAATGGAGAACGTCGACAAGGCAGTCAATAGTCCCAATGAATCAGGCAAAGATTGCAGTCTATGGCAACCTATGAAAGACAGTTCCTTCAAGCTTCTCAGATGACCCAACGAAAATGGCAGCATTTCCACAAAGGACTTTCTAATGAAAGAACTTCCAAACTACTGAGCTTTTCAATATCACTAGGCAATTCTTTTAACCGTGTATTGAACAGACGTAATACTTGTAGTGATGGTTGATGTGTGACATAGGGTGGAAATATTTCCAATTTCTTGTAGCCTGAAAGTTATAAATATTCAAGGGTGCTGATATTGGCAATTGTTTCATCTGATAGGGTCAAATTGAAACAAATTTCCATATTCAGATGTGTAAGTTGAATTAAATTTCTGAAGGAATTTGGAAGCATACGCAAACTCTTGGAGTGGGAGAGATGGAGATGTTGGAGATTTGTTAAGCATCCGAAAGAATCAGGCAGTAACTTCACATTTGGGCAGCTTAGGTGTAGGTATTTGAGGGAGCGCAGATGAAAAAATTCCTCTGGCAGGGCTCCCAGCTCAATAAAGTCAGGAAGTTCATAAGTCACCACAATATTTTCAATGTGCTTCGGCTACCCAATGGACTTTGGAAACTCAAAAAGAGGAGAATGAATATTTAGCTCCCATAACTGTAGAGGTGCCTGCAACGCAATTTTAATATTTCAACTCTAAGAAAGATAAGCATAATATAGAACTAGATTGACACCATGAACTAGACTATCAAGGGGAATAATATAAAAATAGGCTAAAAAAAAAAAGGAAACAAACTAAAAACCAACGTTATGTCTAACCTAAGATTCTAGGCGCCATGGTATTTTCAATTTGCTCCTCGCCACTTCTAAAACTTGTATATTATTCATTGGAACCCAAGAAGGGAGGCAAGAGTAAGGAAAATTTTTCCAACATAGCCAGATCAGATTGAATGACTCGACCCTCCTCAATCTGTTGTTTAAATGACTATCTTCAATGGCAAGAAGTTGTAAATTCGTAAAACAATATGGTGTCTTGTCCATGCGCTTCCTTCCCCATTTGGTGACCACCTTTTTAACCCAAATTTTGGACAATGACCATTTTTCCACTTGTTGAATTTTGTACTCACAACCCGTCCTTATTCCGCTCACCTCCGTTATTGCCTGTTTATTCTTTGAAAACAAACAACAAACAAATTCAACATTTTTTTTTTCCCCTACTGTTCTGTTTTGTTGTGTTGAATAAATAAATTTTAAAATTGTGCAAATGGTTCCAGTACTTACAGAGGATTGTTGCCACAAATCGTGAAGATTTTCGGTGAGTGACCAGAAACTACCGAAATGGTTTTCCTCTTCTGCAATGCTTCTGCCCAATCTCTAAGCCGATCATGCATTTTGATTTTATTATTTTTTCTATCCACTCTTACGAGACTTTTGTTCTCCATATTCAGAAGCCCCACAGAACCCTGCCAGCCTGATCCTTCCCATACAGATATGGCCATATCTTTGTCTTCGTCGATGAAATAACATGCAATGTCTAAAAATATTTGTTGTTCATCTCCTTCCAATGCATACTTCCAGTGCATCACAGCTTATTTTTAGGCTCTTGTGAATCTCATCCAGAAGTTTTATTCCCTGAAGTTTATCCAATTTCCCTTTCCATGTAGAAGCCCACCAAAAACTTTTAAAGAAAGAGGTAATCCAGTGCAGGCCTTACAAAAGGCATCGACAAGATCTTCGAATCCTAGACTTGGACGAGGGCTGCAAAAGGCATAGGAGCAGAAGAGTTGTTTGGAGGGTTATTCGTTGAGCCCTGTAAGCTTATATATTGACGTCTCTCTTATTCCAGCGTTTGTGAGGACATCCTTGTGGCGAGATGTTACCAAAATTAAACTATCTGAATGAAGGAATTCCTTTATTGGAAAGAATGCATCCAACTGATGTACATGATCTACATCATCTATAAGATCCCAAAGCTTAATAATTTAGTCAGATCTAGCAAATTCTAGTGTTCTCAATAAAAAGTGATTCAGTAAAAACCATGTACATAAATGGGATCTGGAAATGCAGTATTTTATTTATATTATTAACTAAAAACAAAGATACATGCCCACACCAAAAATATCTGAGCCTTTGCAGTGGCATGTTCGGCTGCTTATTAAAACAAAAACCCAATACTGAAGCACAATCATGGAACCTGGATGGATCCACCAGACAAATTCACCACGGGGTTTTCGTCCCGGGATCAATGCTAGAACTGGCCAAGCCAAGTTCTCAACCCAAACATAATAAGATATATAAAACCAAAATAATCTTAAATTCCTAGTTTCTATCCATTTTTATAGGCATGATGGACCTTATTTCATTATTTTCCTCGAAAACCAATAACAAATACGATGGGCCAATACCATGGGAAAATACCACGGTAATACCATGGATCGATTTCGTCCACTTTGACCAGATCAAGAAAAGAAATATTACAAATCCTCTTGCCCAAAGATTGCTTGTCTTCAAGCGATCCACTTTTATCCACAACAGAAGCATTTGTACATTGATACCAAGATCCCATACAACCTGATGTATTGTTCCATCCCTCCAAGTTGAATGGTCCTGAATGGATCCTTCAATACCTGGATCCCAAACAATCCTTTGACCAATCCTTCCCTCAATAGATTTACCTAGATCCAAAATAATTGTTTGGCCAATCCTGCCCCCAATGTATTCTCCTAGATCCCAGTGCCACCTAAATCCTGGGACCTGTGAGTTATGGTACCATTTCAACCCTCCATCGTTGGCCACACCAAATGGCCCAAGCTGTAATTTTCCCTTGGGTACGGGTATCCTCCAAAGAATCAATCCATCAATATAATACCAACTCATAATCTCTCGCCAATCCATACTTGGGAAAGAATGAATATCTGCAAATCTACTATGTTGATGTTGTTCGATGCTCGATTCATGTTGCTCTACTTGGTTACCCAACATGATGTATTTGAAGAACTCTACCTTGCTATTCTCAATGTATAAAGGTGGGTTGGTAGTGTTGCAAGCCTTATCTATGTACTCTTGTAGAGGGATTATCTGGAACTCCCAACTGTATTCCTCTTGTTCCCTCATGAGGGACTTGAGTTGTTCCTCAACATTAGATAACTTGGTCGTTGATTCAGCACATACCCCTATGAGCTCCTCAATTTTTCTATTCTCCTATAGGACAATGTCTCGGACTGTCCAGACTCACTACTTCAACAACATAAGATCTGTCATGAAATGCATGATCCTTTCCTAAAAGTCTTTTGCTGGAAATTTTGGTTCCCTGTTGAATGTCTCTGTACTTGTTTGCACTGGATTCCCAATGGCCACAGTTTCAACTTGAGCCTTTGACAAGCCTTCTAGGAATGGTTCATTGTGCACATTATTTCTGTCATGTTTCTCCTCATGATCATGCTCATCATGTTGGTTTATTACTATTGACTCCTCATTTGATTCTCCTTGAATGTCTTCTTCCTCGCCCCCTCCACATGTGAGGATAGGTTGTCCGCCCTCTTTGATTTTCAGACATGGATGTATTGGAGAACCGTTATCTATGCCTGATTGTCCATACTCTTTATGGATGGATTCAACTACCATATCATCAGGATAAATTGCCTCCTTCCTTTCACCATGTACTTTTTCAATCTCACTGATCAGCTTATCCTGCACATTTCTCTGAAGAGCATGGTGTTGTTGCTCACGATTTTTACTTGACTCCTGAGATCCTTCATAGGTCCTCTCCTTAAAACCGAACCCTACTAGGGATGAATACCCATGATATGAAGAAGTCTCTAATTTTCTATCGTTGTCACCTCCTTATCATCTAGATATGAATGGTCAGGTGCCCAAACTCCCTTGCATACAAAGCATAAGCCTTTCCTCCTTAGTTCATTCTTACTATCCCCACAAATCTTTGTTAGTTCCTCCTTGGTTAACTTCTTTCTAAGTAGTTTTATGCTATGTTTGATCAACCCCTCAGCTAATTCATAAGTTGCAGGTGATACAATTGCGGCTTATGAATTAGCTCCTTCCTCCAAATGGCCAACAATTTGGATCTCAATTGTTCGCAGATGGCCCTATCTTCTCCTAAGATCAGAGACATGATCTTTTGCATGTTTGTTTTGATGAATTTTGGATGAGATTTTGTAATTCCTGTGTAGCAGTATTGGAGCATCTGAAGGATTAAGTCATCACACTCTAGATCCAGCATAAGTATACCAAATCTGAATTTCGCCATGCGTTCCAAAATTGTGCGCTTCTAGAAAAATGTAAGAAGGGTGGTGTGGTCCAACCCTTGGAGTGCTTCTACCATTACCTGAAAATTCCTCTTCATGATGTCATTATTGTAGGGCAGTAGCGGTGCTGTTAAGGCTATTATTTTACTGAGACAAGAGGCGGCTATGAGTCTAACCTTTTCAAAAGAATGCTCCACGAACCTAGGTTGTATCAAAGCAAGCATGGATGGCTTCAAGGCCCAACTTGACCCTTTCCATTCTTATTTCTTTATCAAGCTCAAACCCATATCTAATGTGTCCAGTTGTAGGAGGACATCTTCTGACTTTGTACCCTGAAATTTGGATCCAAGTTCGAAGAGACACTTGCTTGTTACATCTTCCTTCCGGATATCTTTTTGACTGTTGAAGGATAACATGGACCTTTCGAGAGAAAGGCTTGTTGTTCTACTCTAGCTTTTGAGTTGTATATTGTTGCCATATGTGATCCAAGAAAGTATTGTAGCCCATAGAATCGAGTGATGTATCATTACGCTGATTCTTGTGGCATTTCCAAAAGTAAAATGATGCCATTGTGGTTTGGCATCAATGGATCTCAACACCTTTTCTTCTCTCCTCGGCTTTCTTCAATAAAACTGATTTACACCATTTTGAGAACTGGGCTTGAATCTTTTGCCTCCATAAGAAAATCAATCACCTACAAATAATAATAGTAGAGAAAATAATCCAATGTAACAATCAAGAAGTCAAAGCCTCAATATATATATATATATATTTCCCAAAATATTTCTCACACACCATTTATTATTATTATTATTATTATTATTATTGTGAGCGATCTTTATTTAAGACCAAATAACAAATAGCAATGGACAAATTTGGAATGACTGATTTGTAACTAATTTGAGACCAAAATCACTGTTACAATTATAGCTATAGAGAGTACTCCATGTCCATAGTCTTCTACAGTTCCAACACTACTTGTCCTTCCCAACAAGTCTTCTCCAAATGATTCAACCTTCTCCTTTTTGTAGACAGTGATGGAGAAATATAAGTATTATTCAATATTTCGGCCATATAAACTCTGTATTCGTCCTCATTCTATACGCTCTGTACATGCCCTCCTACTGTGCTTCTTCGTCATTGATCCTGTTCAGTTTCATATGCTCGACCTTGCAACGTTGAATCATTTAGTCTCCTCTTTGAATTAAGGGCTCGATATCTTATTCTTTGCTCGCCATCCTTGTTATAAGCATGAATTTTATTCTCGGCCTCTAATAATTAAAGTTGGCTCCTCAACCATTAAAATAATACACCGCCAATGGGTATGGTCTCTCGGTCATGACAATTATTAACAGTGGATTGGATGTGTCCTTCACAAATCACCACTGGTAGATTCAACAATGGGGAAGTTGACCACCCCACTACAGCCCACAACTTCAAGAAATGACCAGTAGTCGTTGGACCCTTCTCCCTGCTCCAGTGTTTCTATAGCAGTGATTAGTCCGCGCTGGGTCATAAGCACTACCTTGAGCCGGTTGACAGTCCAGCCCATCGCCCATTCATTCTTCCTTCAGGGCTTCTCACTGCATGAACCCAAGCATGTGTCGTTCAGTGCCAAGACCTTTAATCAAATGTTAAGATGACCTTTGGGGAAAATCTTGAGCGTGTGACTGCTCGTTGTCCCCCCATTTAACTGATGACTTGCGTGATACCAGCAACAACGATTCAAATGCAAACCTTGCCCAGACTCTGTGTTGGAAATCTCCAATATCGACTCATTAATGAACAAGATCTGTGAAACACCTATGATTTAATGGTTCTTCTCCACAAACAATATAGCTTCCACATACTCTTTCTCCACCAAGACAATTGTGCCAGAATGAATCCAGGAAATGGCAAATCGAGAAACCATTTTTCTGAACGGAGAAATTTAGGCAATTAAATAGTCCTGCAAGATTGGTATAATAATCTCTGCAAGAAAATTACTAAATTCTCAACCAGAACACGGTCTTCCACTTTCGACCTAGTCACCTCGACCCAATACCAAATGAATGGCGTGGATCTGTTTTCACTGAGAGAATCACACAGTAATCCAATTAATGTTGATGGTCATGCTACTAGTGCAAACCTACTTAACTCTAGGCCTTGGTTTGGCCTTTTGCGTTCTGAATCTTGAACAAAAATGGCCTCATGGCCCTTTCTCCTGTAGCCTCAACAAAGCGAATGCTTGTCCTTCATAACCTTAAAAGACATAAAAATTAGGAAATCAACTAGGGTGATAGCAAATACCACCGAAGCTGGAAGATGCAGGCTTAGGGTGAGAAGAAATCCCTCCAAAGATCCCTACATAAAACCGTCAGGCTGGTAGGATACACAGCTCTGATACCACTGTAAGATCCCAAACCTTAATAATTTAGTCAGATCTAGCACATTCTAATGTTCTCAATAAAAGTCATTCAGTAAAAACCATGAACATAGACGGGATCTGGAAATGCAGCCTTTTATTTATATTATTAATTGAAAACAAAGATACATGCCTACACCAAAAATATCTGAGCCTTTGCAATGGCATGCTCGGCTGCTCATTAAAACAAAACCCAATACTGATGCATAATCGTGGAACCTGGATGGATCCACTAGACAAATTCACCACGGGGTTTTCGTCCCGAGATTAATGCTAGAACTGGCCAAGCCAAGTTCTCAACACAAACACAATAATATATATAAAACTAGAATGATCCTAAATGCCTAGCTTCTATCCCTTTTTATAGGCTTGATGGACCTTATTTTATTATTTTCCTCGAAAACCAACAACAAATACCATGGGTCGATACCATGGTAAAATACCACGGTAATACCATGTTCCCATTCCGTCCACTTTGACTGGATCACGAAAAAGAATATTACATCATCAAAGAATTTTTCCTACAATCTCTTTGACATTAAACAAGAAGTAAGATTTGTTGAAATCAGAACTCTTTCTATGGAAGAGTTCTTTCACTAGTGTGGTCTTGCCCACTCCTCCCAACCCCACAATTCCAAAAATCTGAGCTTTCCCACTCTACTGCTATGGTGCCATTGTCTTTTCAAAATCATCTATTTTTTCATATAGACCAGTTGGATATGTGGCCACATTCAAAGCTATATTGGGGGCCACGTTCGAAGTTATTTTTATGGGCTTCTTTAGCACGCATTGCATGACCTTATCCAACATCTTTCCGTCATCACTGAAAACAAACAAAACATTAACTATAGGTCCATACAAAGAAATTATTAATAAGGACAGGAAGACTTAGGGTCCAACCCGCTATAGGTGTCAAGTTCGAAACTGATTATGGAGGAGACGTCACAGAGGGATTTTCTCCAATTTTCAAGTGTTTGGCAGAGGTATCTGCATTTCTGTTCATGATAACCGAGGGCTTGAGCATACAATCCGTTTTTGTCCATCCTTCGAAGCTCGGAAGGCTTCACATTATAAAAGACGTGAATAATGGTAGCTCCAAATTTCAATATAAGGACAAGCTCGTTGAGGCACCATTTTATTCAAGTACTCTCCAGCTTTCAATTCTCTCTGTCTAAGAAAGGTTGCAATCCATGTGAAATAAAGTGATAGTAAAGATGACTGACGAAGGTGTTTTTAACATTTGGCCAAGGGTGATTGATAAATACATCGTGGTACAGAGCAGTACTAGTGCAGGCCGACGGGGAAGGGGGAAGGGGAAAGGGAACTATGGGATGAGGGTGGGATGTTTGCAGGTCTGCCATTCAATTGAAATATTAATCAATAAAAATAAAGCTGTCCTGATCGGCTGGATGTATCAATAAGAGAAAGATATATTGATGAAGATAGATTGGATATTTTGGAGCTTTCCAAGTAAAATCAAAACCATATAATACACACTGCACTTCTTTCTTCCAGGGCACAATTAACAGGGTTGAAATTTTAAACATGACCAGGTTGTCAAATTTGACAGTTTCAACATTTACTTCTTTGTTTTCACAAATTAAATTTAAAGAATATGTTTTTGGTCGTTGGTGACTTTAAGCCATACTTGACGACAAAAAATTATCCACTAAATTACATCGGTAGATTCCGATAAAAGCAAAATAACACAAAAGTCATGCACGCTAAAGGTAAAATATTATTCTTCCACCTGATCTTTGCAATGTGGCCCCACTTTGTTATTGTCATTTCCTTTTATTCCACTGGCGAAAGAAATCGAAACTCACAGGCAATAACCATTGCTTGGTATGCACGATCTGCCCTACATTTGATTTTCAATATTTGATTGACTACTGTTTGCTTTTTCTTGGATTGCATTGACGCAATGCACTGAACCCTATAGGCTGCTCGTCAAACCATCATAATCCAATCTCTCTTCTATTAAGCATTAACCCTTACTTGATGAGTATGATATGCTATTCATTCAGTTGTCAACAAATGTCAAACATTATCTTAAATAAAAATAATGTGATAATCAAGGGCTTCATATTTGCCTTTCAGTTTCCATATCTCCTTCGTGACATTGTACGCAACAGGGGGCACTCAAAGATTCCGTGACACTGTGTTTACTAGCACCTTTCTAACTAGGGGACATTTTAATGTGGCTCCACTTTGATATGATTTTCCCTACTTCTCTCGTTTCACGCGCTGTTTAATAGGACCAAGCCTAACTAAGAGACTTTGCAACGTGCCCCCACTTTGAAATTGCATTTTCCTTTGTTTCCATTAACGCTCGAACCCTGCAAGCAACCATTTGCAGATAAGATTCTACCATTAGCAACTATGACTGCAATAACTGTTACTTAGCATTAAAGGCAAATATTAAGTACGAAGTTCAATATTGGTATTAAGTTATGATTGGTTTAGTGCTCTTTGTACTAAGTTAACTAAGTTAAATATATGAATTAAGTCGGGATGGATTTAGTGCTCTTTTAGCTTGTCTATTTAATATTATTTTATTTTCATTTCTTATTTTCATCCATCTTAACTAATTAAATGGAGTTTTTAACAAAATAATTCATCCATTTAATTTTTTATTTTTCCATGCTTGTTACATTGTATACGGACACCAAGAGATTCCATGCCTCTCCAATACCTCTTCCACACAGTTTAGCAGACCTTCGTTTCCTTTCATCATCGCCCTCACATTGATTGCGTGACTATCACGACTATGTTTTGTATCATCCTTCATGCATTTGTCCACACCATAGCATCCATAATCACTATGGATATAGAGCCATGGCTTACTGTATTCCAGTTGACACCAAAATAGACTATAATGTAACAGTGTAGATTAGATTAGATATATTTTAATGATGTCCACGAGACTTAATGGTCTAAGTGATTCAAATTCTATATTAGAGAAGACATTACACTGTTAAGTTTCTCTCAAACTGTCTAATTTTAGACCATTTTCAAACTGATTACGAATGTCCTCATAAGCCAGAAATTTCATGATGAAGTGCTAGACATTTCATGATGAAGTGCCACTATGTTTCAACCCTCCTGTCCTGCCAAAGAAACAAATTCTTTCTTCACACTCTTCCTTGGGGTTATCCATCTACTTATTTAGCACCTGAGATGGTGAGATCCTTACTTCAGTTGGGCTATTAAAATTTCAACCTTTCCCTTGATTGTGACACTCAAATAAATCACCATTACGATGGGTTGAATTTTTCTACATGTATAGTGTTAGCATTGATATTTGCATCCCACCCACACCACCTTATTTTGCTATGTTTTCACCTCATCTCTGTCATTATCATTGACCTCGCTTCGTTTTTTTTTTTTTACTATTTTCACCTTTTTCCCCAATATCCAAACATTTCATCTCATTTTCTAAATTATCCAAGTTATTACTAAAACCCAAAATTCATTTACTATATAGCCTAAACTATATTTAAAAACCCATAGTTTAGCGCTTTGAATTCCATTTAAAATCCCATTCAAACCCCCAAAACCCACATATATAACCTTTCGGGACTTATTATTTTATAAACCCACTTATATAAAAGTCTGAAAATTTTTAAATGTTATAAGCTCCACCATCCACGGCAAACAACCATGTTATATATATTGCATATCATATATATAACAAAAAGCCGCTTAAACCATTGGTAGGACCCCTTGCATTTATCGAATATCACCATCGCAAGAAACGTTACCATATTCATTGGTTACCGCTCCAAAAACCCCGATCACGATTAAGCTGGGGCCCTCATCGCATTTCACAGATTTTACGTGTTTCACATTGGAACTAAAATTTAAACAATGTGATCATCGATTTGTGATATCGCATCGCATATGTTTTAACTTACTTTTAAAAGCACCCGCAACATATTTATTTTAACTTGGGATGTGGCAGGTTGGTCCCACCTCAACAACTCTGCCCCCACTTTACAACCTTTGCAATACATTAATATATCGTAAAAAACTTATAAACTTCATACACTTACCGCTTAAGCCTTTCGCCAATTCACAACACTCTGCCAATTGTAGTGGGTCCCTCTTCCCACATTTCGCAAAGTTTAGATGTTCACCACACTACTAATAACTAAAAGCTAAAAGCTGCGATGTGTGCCTGCGATTCGGTCCCACTTCTTCCCTGCCATGTCATTCACCTCCTCCCTCGCACGTCGCACTTCGCAGTTTTTAAAGTTTGCATCCTCCACACTTATAACTAAAAGTTAAGATATGCAATATGCACTGCAATCCGGTCCCACAGACCCTCCACATCACCTCCCCTTCGCATCGCATCGCCGATTGTATTCTTTATAACTTAAATTGTAAAGATTACGAAGTGCGTAGATGCGATGTGACTTCATAATTGAAATTTAAAAGGTTTCAAGTCCGGTATTTTGGTTTCTCACATTGTTTTGTTTATAAAAGGTTTTTATCACAGCAAAAGGATTTTAGGTAACAAAAAGACAGAAAGGTCGAGTCGGGCAGCAAAAATCTGCCAGCATAGCTCTCATCTCATTTGCCAGCATATTAGCAAATTGTGGTCCACGTTCTAAAATGTCCCACTACATCAGCACATTAGCAACAACACAACACAGGAAGAAAGGGTTGATTCAGCTCAACAATCAACATAATAAAACATATTATTAACATTTATCCCTGTTCTCAAGGTGTAGATCTGCAAGGGAGGTTTCTCCAAATTTTTCCAAATCATGAATTTGAAGACTTGGGAAAGTAGTTCAATTTATTTTAAACAAATAAATAGTTTTATGTTCCTAGAGGTTAGGAAAAAAGCTTTGTTGTTTGAAATAATTCAGGATCTGATATTTGCCTCAGATTTTGTAAATTGGTCTATAAATTGCAGAAATTCAATGTAATAGTAATTGGAAGTTGGAATCAGTTACATTTTTCTTAGTTGATCAAGAAGACTTTGTACTCAGTTTTGGCCATGAATACAAGAGGAGTTGCAGCTATATTTATGAGATATCTATGGTAATAAATGTCTTTCATTACTTCTTCTTCAGTGGTGTATGTGTGAATGTATTATTCATTTCCTTTTCATGTCTATGATTATGATCTTTTATAAGTGTGAAATTCAGAATACATGCTAGCCATGCTCTGTTTTGGGTAACTGATCATATTTTGTTTCATATCTTCTATCTGAGATAAATACATCTCTTATGCTTCCCTCAGCCTCCTTACATTTTCTAAACCATTCCATAACCATTTCCATCAAGTGATTGACATTATACCTACCTTGGCCCATTCATCCCTGCAACCCTCACTCTTTAGCCCTGACCTACTTCTCCTTGACCTATTTCATTATCTGCTGATTTACCCAACCAAAACCAAATCAAAACAACCCCTTGCACTCTATACCTAGCCTAAAACCCTATTTTCTCCAGCCCTCCTAGATGTGACCCTTTTGGAGAGAGTCCTCTCTAGCTTAACAGGGCTAGCTATCAATTCAAAAGCTTGGTTTGTGGTTATCTCTATTGGGATTCCTTCCTCAGCCTTGGGAATCTGGTGGAGTGATAACATATAGTACCTCACTTGGGTTGACATCAAAATGGACTACAGTGTGTTGTACCAAGACTAAGAAGAGCTTGCCTACACACATGAGCATGCTTTCCCGTCTCTGCAACGAGGTCCTGCTCAAATTCAATTTAAGTGTTTTTAGTGGAAACATCCAAGCCACCTTGACCCAGGTGTTGTCTTGAATGGTGAATGGTGAATTCGTGAATTCGTAACAAGAGGCATTACACACCATAACCATGATTTGCAGGGGATTTGGTCACAACATTATCTACTAAAATACAAATATGGGAAATATTTTGGAATAATTAGAAACTGTAACCAGAGGCATTGCACACCATACCCATGATTTTGCATGGGATTTGGGTTGCAACCTACTCAAATGCAATGCAAATATGGGAAATATTTTGGAATTTGACAAACCCCATTTCCTCCTATGATATTTCAATATATATATATATATATATATATATATATATATATATGTGGGAGACTATAAGAGCTTCTACTACCGAGAAAGGAAACAGTTTGGGAGTATGGAATATACGTCTATTGTACATATGCATATATGGTATATAGAATACGAGTCTTGTATAAATACACTTTTCCTTGACACTTTTCACCATTAATATAAAATATGTCCTTGCTATGAATATGACTTGTCTCTACAATAATATGCCTCTACTCTACGACACTTGTGTAGAGTGTCTCTAAGACACTTGTGTGTCTAATTGTTACACGTATTGAAACAGTAGTAAATATTTGGTCATTTAAAATTTAATATGGAAAAAATTAAAGTATATATTTTATAAATATTATTATTATATTTTTAATTTTAAATATATATTTTTTAACTGGTAGTTTAAGTTGGATTATTTTTATTCGGAAAAAAATCTTTATAATAACTAAATGTTGTTATTGATTGACATTTAGAATTGGAAAGAATTATTCACCTTGTTGTACTACATTAATGAGCAGGGGTTGTATGTGTCCATTGTTAAGTAATCTACTTAAATTCAATGATGGACATATACAACCCTGTGCATTAACTACAACTCAACGGTCTGGTACAAATCCTAATGCGACAACACAATAGGGGTATATCATTGTCTAAAAAACCCACAAATTAGCTCAGAAAATAATGGAATTCTAGCAAAGATTATAACAAAATACGATAGATTTTTTTGAAAATATGAGTCATAGTTTTCAAACTTTAGGATTTTGGGTGACCCAGAGGTTCTTGATGGCACTGAATCCATTGCCACCATAAAAAAAATGATTCAAACATTCCAACGTTTTGATTTTTTGAATTTTTTTACCAGATTCCGGCAAGAAAATTGTCGTCCAAATGAATTTGTGGCATTGGTAGACAATGCCCATAAGTATTGGGAAAATAATTATTTCCAACCCTGGTACGATATTTCAACATTTATTCTATACCTTCAAAGAAACAATTAGCATTGAGTCATTGTAACTTAAAGGTGGTTAAATTCTACCTATGTTCGGTACTGGTAGAACCTACTAAGGTAGGTTGCTAAGTAATAAAATGACAATTAAGATATATTTAGCTAAATTATTGTAATATTTGGCTTATCGTCAAATGTAAGCAAACCAATACCACCATTTATGTAAAATTTTGGAGAAAGAAGCTAGCAATGTGTACAATCTATCTCTCCATAAAGGGTTGATGCTTTCTCGCACAAAGCATCTTTAATGGTTTGACCTCTTGTCTGTAAGCTGCACCTTTTCAACTGTTCAAGAGCTTTACATGTCTAGGCATTGGATGGTTGTTCTATATTTAAGCCCAGCTTCAATTGGAATGTTGAGAAATGGTGTTTCAACTAGCTTTTGTGTTTTTTATTTTTCTTTGACCTTTGTCCTATTTCACTGCTTATGTGTTTTTGGCATTTTTTTGATTTGTTTTCTATGGTGTATTGCTAATTTTTTGCGCTTCAAAATTTTTGTTTTCGAATCTTGGGTTCGGGCCCATGTGGTTTTCTGCAATGCTGTGTTTTTTTTTTTGGTTTTGTATAAAGCCAATAAAACCTCTACACAGGTGGATTTATTAGGTTTTTCTATTTTATTTTTGCTAATTACAAGTAGGCAATCTTGTGTAGAGCTTGAGTGATTCTTGAGGAGAGTAGGTAAAAAACTTGTTTCTGAATAATATTGTTTTTGTTAAAGGCTATGTACAGTAAATTTCCATATATTTATTAGAATCAAGGAGTTATAGAATTGAAGGGCTACTATGTTTAGTAGATTTCCATGCATTTATTAGAATCAAGTGTTTATAGAATTGAAAGGCTTCAAATTTGTTTTGACATACAAAGAGATTACAACTTCTTATATTCTCGGGGCTATGATTTGATCAAATAAAAATGTGTTGTTTCTGGTAGCTGCACATAATATATTAGTTTTGATTGAGGTCAGTTTGAATGTTGCTCCAAAGGAATGGTACTTATACGGTTGTGAAATCTATGAATTATGTCATAAACTGGGTATATATATAGAAGTTATAGAATGATATTCAATACAAAAAAAAACATAAATGAATAATTAGGTGTGAAAAAATGGATGATCTGACACCCATTCCAGCCCCCCTCCAACAACTTTTTCGACTCTCCCGTCACCCTCCACTTCCCGTCAAGACCCACCCCAAAACACATGTCTGCGGCCTCACCTCTTCCTCCTCCCATCCCATCATCCCCCTCCCCTTCTCACACCCTCTGCCAACCTCCATTAACTACAATGCCTCCCATTCAAACTCTTCCCTCCCATTTGAATGTGCGTGCCCATTCTAATTTATCCCCATTAAAACTACACCCTCCCCTATGAGTTTGCGTGCCCATTAAAACGCCACAGAATTCGTTGTGCTCCAGATGCGACTAGACTATTCATTCCTCATAGCATCGTGCCAATTCCAGAGGTCTGTCCCACATAATTAACCTTGTGACCCGACGCAACAATTTCCACTGTGACCCGCGCCAATTCCAGAGGTATTTATTTTCAATTGAGGTGGTTTTATTCTTGCATGTTTTTGAATATCCTTGGAGATGTGAAGATTGTTCTCACACTCTCAGAGTACTTATATGCAAACAAGATGCAATGTAAACTGGTCTAGCAGGGAATATATGGAAAATTTTCCTATATGAAAATATGCACCCTTTTACTATCTACTATTGCTTTCTTCCCTGCTTCTATCAAGGAATGTGGGATGGGTAAATTGGAAGCACACTAAATCTAAGATAAAAGAGAGGAATCCATTCATTACAAAGACACACTAAATCTATGACATAATTGGTTGAATTATCCCCTTGGGCTAGATAGATATGTAGGATTTGAGATCATGCTTTGTAAGAATCGTGACATATTGCTAATTAGAAGCAAAATAGATACACCAGGATGTGGATTGCTCTAGGGTATAGATCAACATTGAATAATTGTATTATGTTTATTCTCTCTATTTTATAGGGGGCGCCTATTAGTTGTGGCACTTGATATGTAATGGAAGTTAAAATTTTGTTGTTAAAATCTAATGAACTTCAATGGTAGAATAATCAAAATGATCTATTACACCCTATTTATAACTTCAAATCCTCCTCTTTATATTGGAGTGTACTTTGTAAAAGTGTCAAATTTAAACATACCTTATATATTAAAAGACATCAATTATGCCCAATTTACCACTCTTTTTTATTATTATTTCAATCTATGAACCCTTCTATCCCTTTTATTCTTTTTCAGGGTGGGATAATATTGATGTGTGTGCAGTAAAAACATGATGGAACCTCATATATTCGTTGGTTGGGAAAACACAATTTGAAACATATGCTCTATTAATGACAATCTACATGAATTTCATTTCTAACAAGAGTTTATAATGTTTCTTCCATCCATTTATGTTCATGGATGATTTCTGGGATATATTTTCTCTTGGATTCCAACAAGAGTTTGTATTCCTTATGCCTTCTATTTATGTTCGTGGATGATTTTGATGGTATTACCTGGGCATACAACCAATTCTCTAGAATCCAATTTAGCATAAATCCTGTCCATAATTTGTTTGGTTTGTACTGGAAAGCATGCATAGTAATGTGTCTTGTTGATCCTTTAATGGCAGTTTGTTATAGTTATGTTGTAGAATATGTTTAATCTATATGATTTCTTGAGTAATTCTATTATGTTATTACCATATCCCTAATGCCATATCTGAATGACTAATAATTTTATTGTATGTTTTTCTCTTCTGTTCTCCATATTATATTACAAATTATGCAAATTTTATTATTCTGTTCCATTGTTTCAACTTTGATTTTGGCTTTCTCCTCATGAATATTTGGAGAATTTTCCTTTATGAATGGTTGAAGGAGTTATGCTTTTGTAATGTTCCCATGAATTATTTGTCTGATTTTCAATTTTTAGCCTTTCACGAAAAGGTGGATTTTGTACATAAACAGAAGGTTCTTTCGCAATGGGAGTTGAATTTATTGGAGTGCCATTAGAATGTTCATAGGTACTTTATTTCTGATAATTTTCTTCTTGATTAAGAGATGTTTCTTTCTCAAGAGGATCATCTTATTCCTGAACAAAAACAGATGGTGACTTATTTTCCAAAACTATACCAGATCTAAGTTGGACATTATTTAGATATGATAGAGCTATCATGCAAGATTGGAAATTTTGACCTTCTATATTGTAGACAGGTTGTAAATTTTTACTGTTTGGGTTTGGAAGTGGTTGAGCAGGTAGTTGATTGGTTTGTTTGGGGTATGATGTGGGTAGTACTGGAAGTGGTTGATTAGAAGACTGAGTTTGTGTTTGAGATTGTGGAAAAGAATTTGATTGAGTATAATATGGAGGTTTATATGGAGTAAATGGTTTTTGAAATTGATTAAACTGAGGATTCCTAGGAGGGTACTTCTAACCTTGTGTCCATAATGGATTTTGAGGTAGCCAATTTTTCCAAGGCATTGGGGTATTCCAATTGTTTTGAGGTTGTGAATATGATTGGTATTGAGGGTTAAGACCTTGCACTATAATTAGATGTTGTGGTTTCCATGGTCTCTTATCGATAAAACAAAGTGACTCAACTTGGCTTGTTTCAACTTCACTTCAAAAGACTTCTTTAAGTCCATGGATTGAATGGCATACCTTTGTGTCATGATTTTATGCACAAATAGCACATATTTCAACACTATCAAGAGTGCATTCTCTTAGAGCATGTTTGTTTTTGCATTTAGGACAAAATATTGATAATGCAGCCTTTTCAACTTTTTGCTTGTTATGAATCTTAAGGGTATGTAGTTGTTCACTAAGACTCCCTAAAATATCTGTTTTAAATTTTTCAAACAAATTGCCTATTTCTGCTCTATTTACTGTTCCAGTTGCATATTTATTAATACTAGACATAACAAGATCTCTTGTATTTTTCCATTTCTAGCCTTACCTCTCAAAATATGTGTACAAAGTTCACAAATGTATCTAAATGATAATTGTGAAATGTCTCCTTTACCCATTAAATTGAGAAGATTTGTCCACTCATCTCTAATGGATTTTAGCAAAAGAGATTTCAAAGTTTCATCATATAGATTATGCATTTTATCCCTTTTAACATTGTAAGCAAATCTTTCAACCAAATCCTCAAGTTTTTCATCCTCTTTTTGCATCATTTTAAAGAATTCATCTTTAAGGTTATGAGGCATACAATTATCTTTGTATTTTTCTAAGAACACATATTTAATTTTCTCCCATGTTCTTATGGTATGTGTTCCCAATCCCATAAACCATTTTAAGTGCTCTGTCTTTAAGAGTCGCTAGAAACAATTTTAATTTTTGAGAATCAAGCAAGTAGTCATAAGATATACACAAAACTTCAAACTCAAAAATAAATTTTTTGGGATCCTCATTCCTTACTCCATGGAATTAGGGAGGATGGAGGGTGAGATATTATTCATTGTGGCCATGGTATCTTCATCTAATATGGGAAATCCAAAAATTTTTGGTTCTCCTCTACCACTTCCTAAACCTCTTCCTCCACCTCCTCCTCTATTACCTCCTCTACCTTTTCCTCCTCCAATCCTATGTTAACCATTCACATTGTGTACCTCTCCTTCCCCTTCTCCTGCCATTGTAGCTTTTTCAGAGTTAATATAAGGTTCTATAATTGGGTTTTCTAACTCCTCCTTTAGTTCTTCTATCAATGGAATGTTAAAATAAGTTCCATCTTCTTCTTCACTAGGGACTTCTAGTTCTTATCTTAAAAGTTGTTCTCCAATTGAAGATAGAAATATTACTTCTTCTGTTGGGGATGTAGGTTCTTCTACTACAACTTCAGTAGAGGAATTTGGTGAATCCCTAGGTTGGATCTGAGTTCTAACTACCTCAGGAAGTCTATTTCTACCTGCAAATTATGGAGTACAAGTTTCAGTCGATGGTGTGGCACTACGTGATCTTGGTGGGGTGAGTGGTGATGTTGGAACTGAAATCCTACCTCTACTTGTAAATATACTGCTAGAATCTCTTTGCCTAGGAATAAAAAGTATCCTAAATAAAAAATCCTATATACACTTCCCCAGAAACAACGCCAAAATGTTTGGTAATTTAATTGTTGTTAAATTACTTCATAAATTATCAACCATGACTTGTAAAATGATGAAGTGTAAATGCGATATTGTTTTTTTTAGGATTTCTTATTAGGTGAATAATTTTTAAATTGGATTAGGATATTTCAAGCATATTTTTTTATCTATGAATTATTCAAAGCAAAAAGAATATCCCTCTTGCAAAAATAAATCACACTTGCAAAAATTAAATCTTCACACAAACTGATTTAAAAGTGAATGGAATTGAATCCAAATCTACTTCACACTTGAGAGGAAAGGAAACTAATCTTACTAACACAAAAACAAATGAAAATCTTTTCCATTCCAGAAAATAAAAAATTAAATCTTACAAACAGAAATTGGAATTAAATCTTAAGTTCAAAATTAAAATGTCACACTAGAAAAACCAAATCTCAATGATAAAGCTTTGAAACAATTCTGTTTATAATTAAAATTTGAAATCAAATTAATTCTACTCTAAAGTTTACATGAGCACACGAATCCTTTTCGATTTATTTTATTCATTCCTCGCACAACGAATTGATCAAATATATGAAATAAGTCTATATAAAACCCTGATATAAACTATATTCTCATTGTTGTAAGTATTCATTGTAAATAAAAACTGAACTGAAGGGTTAGCTATGTAATATAATTCTACAAATCTAAAATGAGAAAATTTATTTATTAGTTACAAACATAATTAAAATCTTACAGCTCCTAGGGGGCCCTCCTATGAGTTGTAAGTATGCAACAATCCACAGAGTCTACACATGCAATTCAACGCAATGCATAGGGATTTGGAAAGTTTGAATTAACAGTTGCAAAGAGTTTTTCAAAACAATAATCAAGTTTGTCTTCATTGTACCGAGAGGTAGGTTTTATAACCCCCCTTCAATAACTATTTAGAGATTTAGGAGCCTATCCTACTCAACAGACTCTAAAAATAACATAAGATATTATGACATAGCGATTTCTCATGATTTTCTATCAAAGAAGCAAATCATGGGGAAAAATATCAGCTCCATTAATTTCCTCTCTCACCTGGTTCGCCTTCAGATCCTTTTACGCTGGGTTGAATTCCTCGTTGACCTAGCTTCTATGGCATCCTTATCATTAGTATGGATCATGGAGATAGGTAGATATCGCTATGACAATTTCCATTTGTTTGTCCATACGTTTCATTCCTCAACTGGAATATTGGAACATATAGAACCTTCTAGTAAGCTACATAATTAATCATTAGCTACAGAATTGATGTAATTCAATAGTTAATGAAAATATTAATTCAAATAACAAAGAGCAATGAAACTATGAAATAAAAGATGATTAAGTACCTGTTTTTTCCAATAACCTTGTAAAATGATACCCAATTAAAATTATTAAGGTAATAAAGAAGGAGAATGGAATGTAAGAAGGTTGTAAAAAAGGGACAATTTTGGTCTTCAACACCACCCACCTCTTCCATGTCTCAATGGTTCTATATCCTCTTGGTATTTTTTCTATGATTTTTGGGTCATAAACTTCTAGTGTCATTGTTTTCCCTAAATGATGTTTTCCGAAAATTTGAGGCGCTATGTAATGCATGATGACATTCATTGGTGCTAGTCAAAAGTTGTAGTCCTGGTATATCTCTTTCCAATGAGCTATTATGCACCCCAAATAGATATAGTATGAAAAAGTTATGCCCTTAGGAATTTTTTGTACCAACTAATGATCACCTCATGCCCTACCAACCTTTTGGAATTTCATCTTCTTCAATTATATTTTTGGATCTCTAAGGTTCTTTCTTTATGTTTAAATTTCATTTTTCGACCTCTAGTAAGAGCTTTTGCAAATACACATAGTCGCCATCTCTTTCTATTCAAAGATAGCTACCACCATTCTAGTGAGTTTGTGTTTTATAATAATTTGTTATTTCATTTATTAATAGAGGTTGGGTTTTCATTTATAATCATTCCTTGTACAACCTAGACTAGTAAAGGTCAGATTGAATTGTACTTATATGAAGTGACAAGAATTCTAGTAAATTTTTAAGATATACCAGGATATGTTTGCATAGACGTACAATGGATTGACTACTTACAACACAAATATCATTTAACATGAAAATAAATTCTAAATATTTCTAGAAAAAACTTAGGATAATTCACTATCCTTAGAAGTGCAAGTTTCGAAAGAGCTAGAAGGGATTTTTGGATCCAAAGATCATTTTCTATGTTAGCCATTCAACTTGGGTGACCAACTTAGTACATGTGTGCAAAAATCAGGGGATATATGCCTATATGTAGACTTCTAAAATTTGAACCAAGCCTCAGAGAAAGATAACTACCCTATTTATCCCGCCCATAGAGTGAATCCTATAGGTAGTCTCTAGATATATAATATTTTCTTTATTAGATAGATTTTCTACATACAACTAGCTGGCATCAAACTATTTGATGTTAAAATTGGAATTGCATAGCAAAATTTGTAGAATTTTATATGTTCTAAATATTTTCCAACAATGCTCAAAGAAAGAATGAGAAGAGTATTGAGTCTATGTTTAAGGACTTCTTCCAAGTTTACCTATTCTACATGTGTTCTTAATAAAAACTCTAACTTTTTTGAATTTTTGTATTCTAGAATATTGAATCTTTGATTTGCAACTATGGAGAAAACATTTTCCATGTTTACTTACATTATGTGTTTTCTTAAGAGTTATGACTTTTATTCATTTTTATATCAATATATATTGTTTTTTTTATTAAAAAAAATATTGACCATATGTTTTGATGAAATTATTCATTTCTATAATTTCAAATAAAACATTATTTTCATATTCCATATCTTATTTTAGTACATATAAAATCCAATTGCTTTACATATATTTTATGTTGTATTAAAGCTAAATTATATTAACATTTTAATCAATTTCACATATATTTTATATTATATAAAACTAAATTATATTAACATTTTCTTTAAAATTTAATATGCTATGATGGGTATTTAGAATGTTTAGGTGAAATGCATGTATGCTTTAAAGATCCTTTTACTTTCTATGCTTATGAATTTTTACAATGTTTAGGTAAAACATGTTTATGTTTTAAAGATAATTGGTTAGAGATAAATGAGATCCAAATCTCTTCAAAGATTTTTATTTTGATCTATAAAAAGAACTATAAAATTATTAGAGCACAATTATAGATCTAGTTAAAGAATAATTTTACAAACTTGCAAGAATTGAAAAAGAAAAATCAAAATTGAGAATTAATTTGATTACACAATATTAGTTTGAGAATCAATACTTAAAAAAACTATGTTAATCTTAGTTGTACATGCAATAACTATGGATAATTAAAGCTAACTGAAGCTAAGGGTATTTTATGTTATGTTAATGTGCACATGCACCACATGCAAACACTAGAGTTAACTAAATAAAGCCAAGTGCACAACACATGTCAGCACTCAAGTTAACTAGCTAAAGCCAAGTGCACATCACATGCAATAACTAGATTTGAACCGGAGCTAATTAAGGCTAACTATGTGCATGTACACCAACACCCACCCTTAAGCATAACTTAGGTGAGTGTGATGCCAAATGAATGAGTTCTGACAACATGGCCATTTTAGGTGCCCATATACAATGCATGAAAAAAGGAAAGAGGGAAAACCCAGTGGGAAGAAAAGCCCTCCTCAAAATATAATGAAAAAAGTAGAGAAAAGACAACTTCTAGGAAGTCGTGTCCTTCACCCTGAGAATATCTTGCAGAAATCGAAACTTCTGCTCAGTGAAAGTCTTGGTGAAGATATCGACAGTCTGCTTGCAAATGGGATAGTAATGAAGATCGATGATCCCATCATGAATTATTTCTTTAATGAATTGCATGTGGATATCGATATGTTTGGTCCATTTCCGCTGCATTGGATCTTTGCAAAACTTTAGTGTACTTTGGTTATCACACGAGATGACAGTTGGATGATGGACACTAATACCAAGCTTATATAGGAAATATTGTATCCAAATGGCCTGAATAGTGGCATTGACTGCTCCTCTGTACCCAACCTTTGCTAACAATAAATCTATGGCAGTCTGCTTCTTGCTTGACCAATAAATTGGTTTACATCAAGTTGGACTTGCGATCAATGTTATCGCCAACCCAATTTGAATCTGTGAACCCAATGAGATCCAAAGAACAATTTGCTGCATAATGAATCCCATATGTGATTATCCTTTGGACATATCAAAGGATGTTATTTGCAGCTTTCCAGTGTAACTCACGTGGCTCCTGCATGTATTTGGAAAATGCTCCTACGACATATGAGAGATCATGACAGGAGTGAGTGAGATAAATAAGACTTCCCACAAGTCGACGATACAATGTGTAATCAACCAATGGTGTGTATTTTCCATTCTCAAGATTTATCCCTAATAATAAAGGCCTGCCTTCTAGGCTTGCAGTCACTCATGTGAAATCGTGCCAAGAGATCTCTAACATACTTTGGTTGAGAAATGGTAATCCCTGAACCACTATGATTGATCTCTAGTCCAAGGAAGAAATTTATCATGCCCATGTCTGTCATAGAAAACCACTTATGTAATGCAGTTTTAATTTGAGTAATGGCATAAGTTGAACTACATATTATCAAAATATCATCTATGTAGAGTATTATGATCATCAAGGAGTCAATTTTCTTTAGAAAATAAACATTGGGGCCATAGAGAAACTTCTTTAGTTTGCATACCAAAGATGAATTTTGCATGCATCCCTATGGCTACTCCATGTAGATTTCCTCCTCAATATCATTGTGAAGAAATGCATTCTTCACATCCATATGATGCACCTCCCATCCTCTTGCTACTACAATGGAAAGATTTAGTCGAATGGAATCCATTTTTTCCACTGGAGCAAATGTCTCATCATAGTCAACACTATGTACTTGTTGAAAATTTTTTGCTACCAATTGTGCCTTAGATTGACTAACCTGGCCATCTGTTTCTTTCTTGGTCTGGTAAACCCACTTGCACCTCACAAGTTTATGATTGGAAGGTAGCATAATGAAATCCCAAGTTTGGTTTTCAATGAGAGAGTTGTATTCCTCATCCATTGCTTCTTCCTATTTAGTATGCCCAATTGCTTCTGCATAAGTTTGTGGATCAAATGAATGCATCATATAAGCATGCATGGGCATGCATGGCTCCATAGCTAAGAGTGATTTTGGATCTTCCTCAAATTGTGGTATAGAGGCAAGATCATCAAGGAGATCACTCATGCTACAATTTTTTTTGAAGGTGGTCAAGGATCTTTCGAACTACATGATGAAGTATGATCTCGATGTTCAAAAATTGGTGGTCTAACATGTGTCACAGGAAAAGGCCCATCTACATCATAATTCTTATATCAAGTATCATCTGCATACTCATCAATGAGTGGTGAGGTAAACTTGGTAACGAGTTCATCTGCTAGTGCATGAAAAATATCTTCGTCAAACTTTACACTCCTTTCAATACAGAGGCCTTCAATGTTGATATCAAGAAATTTGTACTCTTTTACTTCATCAAAATATCCAACAAACATGCATTCTTTACTTTGAGGCTCCAAAGCCTTTCTCTTCTCTGTAGGAATGCAAGCCAATGCTTGAGTACCAAAAATGTGGAAATGACTGACTTCAAGTTGTATGCATGTCCAAGCCTCAAAAGGTGTTTTTACAGTAACATATTTATGAGGAGATATATTCTAGATGTATGAGGCACAATTGATAGCTTCAACCCACAATTTTGACGAAAGATATCTTGCATGCAACATGAAATTGGCCATATCTTTCAAAGATATATTCTTCATTTTGGCCACCCCATATTGTTGTGAAGTGTAAGGAATTTTATGTTGAAATTGTATGTCTGCTTCATTAAAAAGATTCTTGATATATTTTTTGACATGTTCCTTCCCATTATTTGTGCATAGTATCTTGATGCATTTTCCAGACTGATTTTCTGCATGCACTTTGAAAATATTTAGATGTTGAAAAACTTCAAACTTGAGTTTCAAGAAGTAAACCCAAGAGAATATCATGTAATCATATATAAATGACAACATATATATTGCTTTTCTCATTGAAAGTACTAGAAATGTATTCATGGGAGCACTATGTACAATTTCCAAAGGCGAAGAGGCTCTCCATGCATCCCCCTTTTCAAATTTCTCTTGTGGATGATTTCCAAGAGCACATCCATTACAAACACCATTTTAAATTTCAATGGTCGATAATCCTTTAACCATCCCTTACTTGCCAATTTGTTGCATATATATGAAATTAAAGTGCCCGAATATCTTGTGCCAAATTCTACCTTTTTTATTTGCATGCGTAAGTAGAAAAATAGAATTTGATTGACGCAAAAAATGAGAAAATTTATACATACTAGATTGATCATTTACCTTTCTAGATGCAATATTCAAGTTGGTTTGCATATCCTAAATGGTCATGGAATCGAGGGTAAATTCCACTTTCCTTTTGATGCATGTGTGTGTCATCTAATATATGAAAAGAAGATTCAAATAAAGCCTTGGAATATGCATGACATTCTCAAAAATTTCATCTTTGAATTTCACTCTTCCTTGTCTAGTTGCTTCAACCGTAAAATTGTCCCCCATGAGAATAGGAGGTCTCGAGAATGCATGCAGAGAAGACAAGGAATCATTTGAAGAAGCCATATGATGCAAAGCTCCTGAATCAATGATCCATTTTTGTGGCGTAGAATGAAGAGAAATCAAAGCATGATCATTACCCCTTAGTTCTGATGGTTTTTCCTCTGTCTTATTCTTGGCACTTTCTGGAATGTGATGATTAGGATTATTTTGTTGAAGAGTCTTTTCCATTAGATCAATAGTCTTCTGCATGCACATCTCTAATTAGGATCTCTAATTTTCATATTTGACCCACGTATACAATTTTAAATATTAGAAAATATATAAATCCCTATATATTGGGCGAGGTTTATGGGTTACACTGAAAGGCCACCTACTTTATATGACTGGTGCACTGCATTGTTGACCAATTTGAAGAAACAATTAACCTCCATCCAGAAGAATAAAACTAAACATTTCGGTTATGGGACCATTTTGTGTACATTATTCTTTGAGAGGATACCTGGGCTTCAACCCAAAGTGATATCTACTATCAACATCCCATTAGATCCACGTATAGCACAATGGGCTGGCCTAATGAAGAGGCTAGGGGGTGGCGAGGTCCCTAGGACTACATGGGATGATGAGTTATTACAATGGTGGGGAGAATAAGTGATCATTGTAGAGGATTACCCCTATGTTGGCATGGACTTCAGAGGAGATGTCAACCTTCCCTTACCACCTGAAGCTGCATGGGGAGCGATTGGTAAGATCACATTTCAATGATTTTTGATTATTTGATTTTTTGGATCGATAAAAATATGAAAATGAAAGAATATTTTTGATAGGACAATGGACTTACAAATTTCTTAATCATGTTATAGGTGTTGGACCAGTCAGAATTGAGGGCTTACCTAGGCATAGGAACCATAGAAGAGTTGCAAATAATGTTGTGGAAGACCTTGCTAGAGTCCTCCATGCCATACAGAAGAACTTGGAGGGTTTTACATGCCATGTCCCTATGGCTGTAGTAGAGGACCTCCTTGAGGTTGTTCAGAGACGTGTGGTCGGTGTACCACGCGATTGGGTGTGACTATACCATCATGTAGCTACTCCCATAGTGTTCTTCCATAACACCTATTCAGGGCAGGGCCCACAGGCATAGAATTTTTAGGATGTTTGGATGACTTTGATATTTTTTGATGATGGACATGATCAGGCATAAGCCCTAATTTTGTAGGACATAAATGTCCAATTTTTGTATATTTTTTAACACATGACTTTGATCTATATATATACAATGATTTTATGATGTGATTGTCTCCTATATACAATGATTATTGATGATTTTTTATATTTAATATAATGAATGATTGATATCCCAATCGATTTCTTGATTAGCTAATGAATAAACAAATGTAATGTTTGAACGTGGAATCTAAATGTATTTAACATAATTAAATGATCTTTGAAACAAACACATTTCATAAATAAACGATATAAAAATGGATCTCTGACATTATAGACGTTATTCAACTATGAAACCACTAGTTGTGAATCCAAGTACACTACCAACGAACCAATACCAAGGGACATTGCCTCCGAAAGTAGATTGATCACAACAGTATATTTTGTGACATTGTTTGAGGCAAGACCAATACATATGCCCCTTGAGACTAGCAACTGATCGGATAGATAGTATATTACCCAAGCCGTAGAAGCAAGGTTCTGGGTATGTCGACTAGCACCATCGGCAAACCCAAAATGACACATATCACCCATAAACACTTGCCAAACCAGATGAAAAACATCAAGGACAAGCTAGAATGGATAGATAGATATGCATAAGAATACAATATATACAACCAAAGCAAATGCCTAGGCATAATACTTCTTAAGATAGATCCCATTTCAGGGCTTCGCCAGCTCGTTTCCATCAAAGTCAACCAAATCATAAGCTCCCTTCTGAAGGAATCTTTCGAGAATGAAAGGGTCATACCAAATGGATTTGAATTTACCTACCCCCAAGGCATCCTTGTCCTGATCATAGACCAAAACGAGGTCACCTTCAGAGAAAACCCTAGGTTTGACAGCCTTATCATGCTGAACCTTCACTCTTTTCTTATGGGCGTCATTAATCATAACTACATTTCAATGTTGATCATCTAGATGTCCAGATATACAAGGTGTTCTTTGAGACTTAAAGTTTCTGGAAGAAGCTTAACAACCAACTTAAGGGAAGGAATCTCACAGTCAACAGGAAATATTGATTCCAAACCATAAACCAGTTAGAAGGGAGTGAATCTGGTTGTAGTCTTAATAGAAAACCAGTATGTTGAAAGTGTAGGATACAACATGACATGCCAACTGGACCTAGCTTTATTGGTTTTCCTTTGAAGGATAACATTTAGGAATTTATTCACGACTTCAACCTGCTTGTTGGCATGAGGATAATACCGAGACGAATGCTCCTATTGGAAACCTAATTTAAGAGCCAATTTAACCATTATGGAGTGCTGAAAATGACTTCCATGGTCAATGACAATCTCTTTGGGAATACCAATGCGAGAAATGAGTTGGTTGAATAGAAATAGGGTTATTGTTTCACCATCGTTCGATAAAGTATGCATAGCCTCGGCCCACTTGGTGAAGTAGTCCACTACTATGATAATGTACTTGTGACCTTTTTATGAAGGTAAGTTACAAGTAGTAAAATCAATTCCCCACTTAGTTAAGAGACTGACAGTGATAATAGGAAAGAGTTGAGTTGGATGAGCGTGCATCTTCCAAGTATAAAATTGACAAGGATGAAATTTCTTGACTGCCTCAACACAATCTTTGAAAATCGACGGCCAACAATATCTGGAACGCAAAATATTTTGAGTTGTGGCAAACCCAGATAAATGACCACCACAAGATCCATTGTGGAAATCATTCAACAAAACCTCAACCTCTTTGAGAGTTAAGCAACATTTAAGGATCGAGTCAACCTCGTGACAATACAGAGTGACACTGATAATAAGATAATTTTTTTCCAAGTGACGCAACTTTCGACGCTCATCTTTCGAAAAATCGAGGGGAAACTTCGAAGTCTGGAGATAAACAATGATATCCCCTTACGAAGGATCTTGTCAAGAAATGAGGAAAAAATGTTCATCGCGGAACAAATCCTTATAAATAATCTCATCTCCAGAAGGCGACTTAGAGATCAACTACACAAATACCGATGATTTCTTGGATTTGGAAGATAGAAATTCGAGATCGAATTTTTGAAAAATGAAAATCCATCAATTATATTTTCCCCCAATCACTCGCCTACTGAGAAAAAATTGAAACGAATTGGCTGCTACCAAAACATAAGTTTTGCGAAGGAGAATGTAATGCATAAGTCATTGGACAACATGGACAACTTCCAAATCTAACTTCTCAATGGCATAAAATCACAATTCAAGACCTACCAAGCCTCGACTTAGATAATAAATAGCATGCTCACAAAGAGAATCATCCTCATAAACCAAAACCATACCTATAGTAGATTCTGTTGCGGCGAGATACAAAAGGAAGTCTTTGCAATAATCATTTTGACTCAATAAAGGATCAGAGGTCAATGCCTTTTTCAAAGCATCGAACAAGCTTTGAGCAAATTCATCCCACAAGAATGGAATTCCCTTATTCAACAATCACATAAATCCTTTTGTAACCTCAACATATTTAACGATGAATCTCCTCAAGAAATTGGCTTTTCCTTGAAGACTTTGAAGTTGACGAATAGAAGACGGGGGAGGCAACTGAAGTATTGCCTCAACCTTGAATGGATCTACCTAAATCCCTTCAATAGACACTATGAATCCCAACAAACAACTGGATGTGATAGCGAAAACACACTTATTAGGTTTCAAATGGATTTTATAATAACAACATCTTTCAAAAAAAATTCGAAGATGAGAAGGATGATCAATTCTCTTTCAATAAAGAGCAGCTAAATCATCCAAATAAGCTTTGTTGATATGCTTGATATCGTGGAAAGAATAATACATGGCTCGTGGGAATGTAGCTCCAGCATTTTTAAGGCGAAAAGGCATCTTTTTGTATGCAAACATACCCTAGGGGAAAATAAAAGCAGTCTTGTGCTGATCTTTAGGATGAATGGTAATCTGATTTTATCCTGAGAAACCATCCATGAAGGTGAAAAACTCATTCCCTACACACTCATCAATAATCTAATCAATAAATGGTTTGGGGTAATTATGCTTCAGACATGCCTTATTCAAATATCTGAAATCAATGCAGACACAGATCATTCCTCGTTTCTTGTCAATAGGCATTGGATTTGAAACTCACTCAGTCAAAGTAACAAGGTATATGAAACCCACCTTAAACAACTTCTCAACCTCGGCCTTGATAGTTGCAGCTTTCCTAAAGTTGACCGAACAAATCTTCTACCGTATAGGCTTAGCATTCTCGTAAGTGTTGATGTCATGCTAGATTATAAATGGATCTATTCCAGGAATTTCCTCATAAGACAAAGCATTGAACACATCACAAAACCCTTTAAAGAGATCGATATAAGTCTGAATCTCATTAGGGGAACATTAAGATCTAATGAAAAAATTCTCTATAACTTTTGGATTCCTAGAAATTTTCACCAGGATCGTCCCGTAAATGACAACCATGTTCCCTTCAAAAAAAATCTCTGTTGGAGCCAAAGGGTTCAAGATCGAGTGAACATAACTAGAAGATACAGGGCTAGATAATCTTGACTCAACCTCTTTCAAATCGGGTAGAAAATAGGACTGATGATGCAAACAATCCCACGATATTTCCATGCCAGTCATTGCCTCTAGGATAGCCTCTTCATATGGAAGAACTGTATCGAGGAAATCCTGATTAGAATATGAATTAAGTGTCCAAGATGGAGCCACATCTCTGCCTAAATCCTCCGGTGAAAGAGAAACTGGATCGGAATCTGCAGAGTCAACAATAAACTGATAATTAATCTCTGATGCAGATATAGGGAATGTCATTCCACCCACTTGACTTATTCTAATGTGGTAATGGGAGAAGTTAAGGTCCAAGGATCTAAAAAATAATGATTTTGGAAGAACTCTCATTGAGTAGGAGCCCTGGAGAATGAAATAGCATTGATATGAACAGAAGCAGGTGGAAGATAAAAGGTACCCATCAATGAGGTATGCATTCCAACCCATAAATTTTCCATAGGTTTCTTGGCATCATTCACCAAGGGAATAGTAGAGTCAGAAGATGCATTTGGATCTATCATAGAATAGTCCATATGATCAACATTGACAATCCTCCCTTCATGGGGAAAACACAAGATGTGAAATAATGATGAAGCAATAGCATCCATCTCATAAATCCAATTTTTCCCCAATAGAAGGTTGTAGTCCAAATTGGCATCAACTATCTTGACGTCAATATTGATAACTTTTCCCCAACACAAATGTGAAAAGTTAGAACAATGCCATGTGGCCTGTGAGAATGACCATCAAATGCAGCGAGAAGATTAGGTGAAGGAACGACTTGAGGAGATCCAATGACTTTCCAACATGAGATAGACATGACACATGTGGAAGCACCCTCATCGAATACTGTTCAAAAAATATTAATTTTCCAATATGTAGGTTTGATCTGAAAAGCCATATGATGAGGAAGTCTATTCTTAAATTTTGACATATCGAATTTGATCATAAGAGAGTTATTTGTAACCATCACCCTGAATGCAGTGTTAAACACACTCCTTTATGTTGGGCACAAAGTACCTCCAACGAAGACATAGTACAAGGACTCTAAGCAACATATTCTACAATGGATTTTTTCTGGGTTGCCTTGGCATTAGGGTTGATTGTCGAACGTTCAACAAAACCTTTTGACATGTGAGGCACATTAGAGAACTTTTGAGGTATAAAATGGGCCTCCTAAGAAAAATTTACAACCAAAATAAACTTTCTAAGAACCAATAGGATTCAATACCATGATTTCAACCATGGGGAATGATTCACCATTTTTGAGGTAAAAAAGTAAAAAGATTAAAAAATAACAAAATAATAAAACTACTTTTTCAAATTTTCTCCCTAAGTTTTACTCAAATTTCAAGCAGGAGTATTCATTGGATGCAAAATTTAAATCCTCATCCAAGGAGTACCCATGTTGCATACTTTTGATGGACCCTACTACACTAAAAATGAGAAATACATGGAAACATGTGATTACAATCACGTTTTTCATGTATTTCCCGTTTTTTGTGTAATAGGGTCCATAAAAAGTATTCAACATGGGTACTCCTTGGATGAGGAATCCAATTATGCATCCAACAATTGTTCCTGCTCGAAATTTGAGTAAATTCATAGCGAGATAAGTTCAAAATACGAGTTGAAAAAGTAATTTTTCTTTTTTCCTTATAAAATTTGATGATGTAATCAAATCTTATTTTATTATTTCCACTATTATTTTATAATTTCCTTAGGAGGCCTATTTTAGACCTCAAAATTCCCTTAATGTAGGCTTGACTACAGACCTCTCAATATGGAGTGGCTCGAAAGTATCAGGAGCGTCCTTAGCCTTTGAAGAATCAGATTCACCATAATCAAGTGATCTCATGGCGACATCAATGTGATCACTCATCATATATACATTTGAATAATTTTCCCCTTCCTAGTTGCCCATAGTGGGAGCTCCATTATTTGCATTCGCACCAGCAGGCATGTGATGCCCTTGGGGAAAAGGGTTAGTCAGGATAGCTTGGGAACTAGAGGAACCCTGCTAAGCTAAAAAGTTCTAGAATCTTGAATTTTAGGGCAGAGATGGGTGAGATGGTCTCCATTGAATAACTTGCAAGGAAACTTAACTTTCTTCTTTGCCTCTCTCTTACCCTCTCCAACAATATCGTTGGATTTGTTCGCATTACCCTTCCCATCCTTATATTTCTTCTTGTTATTCCATCCCTTCTTCTTCCCATCAAGTTATTGATTTCCTTTGGGGTTAGAAGATTGAAAAACATTAATTGTTAAGGGTTGGGAAGGAGTAGCCACCGACGTCATAGCTTGAATAGAAGGACCAGAGTGTAGAGACAACTGCTGCAATTGATTCAAAAGTTTAGTTGTGCCACTATTGATCTAACCGAAAAGCCCGTCAACATGAGAACCTAGCTAAGGTTTGGATAAATATACTTTGTAATGAGGAGCATTAGGAAATATCTTATTAAGAATCCCAGACTGAGGATAGATCAATTCCAAATGCTGAGCTCTAAATATAGCTTGCTCCTCAAAGAATACCTCAGAAAGAGATACATCCTTTAAGATTGATGGCTGTAAGGATTTGAGGAACCATTTGAGAAGGAATTCATTAGGAATATGGGCTTTAATGAGCCTCTTCCTTCTCCTCCATTCCTGAATATGGTCAGAAATGTGTGCCGCCTTATCTTGTTGAAAATTGGCCAGAAGCTTAGTTCCAACATCATATCGAATGGGCAACTGAAAATGGTTCAAAAAAATAGTAGCCAACTCACCAAATGAAACAAAATTCCCCCTAGTAAGCTCAATCTACCATTTAACAGTGTCTCTAGTTAGGGTGCGCTGAAATAATCTCAACCTAATCGAATCATCGACGAGGGAGTTTGATGAACACCATAAATGGAAAGTGGTAACATGGTCGGTTGGATCCTCACCAGTCTTCCCTTCAAATTTCAGAAAATCTTATGGAAGTTTCGTAGGGACCAGAGGCCAACCCGGGCTATATCGAATACGATCATTAGTCAATTTTGACAAATCTGAAAAATTTAGGGTTGCCAGGAATGGTAAGCATGGAAGAGCTTGAGGATTATCCACCAACGGAAGGATTCCCAACATTATGAAAAGAATAACCTGGATTTGATGAGGCACCAGGTTTCCATGGATTGTTCGTAGAAAAATATGAACCATAAGAGAAACCTTGTGGCCCAGAAGCATTCAGAGTAGGACCCCCTCCCACTGTAGGGTTACCATAAATAAGGATATTCCCCCCCATCAAAGTATTAACTGAAGATGAAGCCCCTTGGTAAGGGTTCCAAGAATTAGCGAACGGAGGGAGACCCTGAGAAGCACCTACGAAGGAGAAAGGAACATTCCCCTGCTGACCATACAAAAACAGATTTCTAGTTCCTAACCCAGTGAAAGCAGGGTTCCAGCCTTGAAAATAATTAAAGCTTTGGCCTCTGATAAAAGGATTAAAACTTTGACCTTGAGCGGAGAAAGGAAAAGAACCTAGGGAAGCGTTCGAATGAGGGATATGACCACTTTCGAAGGGGAAAACTTGAAAAGAAGCTAACCCACTATTCATAGGAGACATGGGCGTGGAGACAGCTGAAGCGACAGTGAGAGGAACTAAAGGAATTGCACTAGAAGGCATTCCAAAAGAAAAGTGACCATAATGGGAAGCAAAAGCTTGAGTGGCCCCACTCGTAGATGGAATGGAGGTAGAGCCAAAAATTTCAGTACTGGGAGTGATGGTCGAAATAGAAGTAGTACCTCCTCCCTCTGCCGAAAGAGGAGTATGCACACTCGAAGTACTCATATCTAAAGTTATGTTCCCAGCTGTGGCCATTGAAAGAAAATAATGATAAATATGAGGAATAGTTGGTTTAAGAGAAGGAGGCCCAACGTACAATAGAACGTTTGGAAAACTAGCAGGAAAAGGAGAGGAAGGAGTAACTGGAGGTTCAGGAATTTATTCAACCTCAACTTCTTCTACCGAAAAAATGACCTGAGAAAGGAGTGGAGTACTCTCTAAATCACGACTAGTACTAGGACCACCCTCAGAAACAATAGCTCCAAGTGGAGGATCACTCTCTGATGCGTCTTTAACTACTGGTTGGAAATCACCAGCAGAATTGCTCCTACCCCTTCTTGAAGAAGGCTTGGCATTCGCAGGAGAAATCCCACGAATCCTCCTCTATCGACGAGCCGATCGATAAGCCACTTTTAATAATTATGATACTTTATGTAAACTAAAAAAATTACAAAGCTATGGAAATCTAGGAGCAAAGATCACTCTCTACTTCCCTAAGATTCAACAATCAAGCAGCCTTTAGGTATTTCTGCTCCAGGTTATTAGGACCAGACACAAAAATACAAGAAAGCGAATATAAGGACCTTTTGATAATAGTATAAGATAATTATGCCCCAGGCCTACTAGCGAAGGTAACAAAAATAGTTACGCTGACCTCCTAACAAAATCCTTTGCCAGTAAAAGTACCCAAGCTTCGCAAGGGCACCCTCCAAAACTACTAATGAGAGTGATACAACATCTTTCTCAGGTACCACAGGTATTCCCCCCTGTAGTCACCTATGTGATACTTAGGAATAGAAACTATGGACACCAATCCATATTGACAGCCAGGTGGAATGGCCTTTGGTAAGGATCCAACAAATTGGAGAGGGGGTATCTCTCTTCTCTGCCTTCACTTTCCCTCATGCTTGACACTTTGGAGGATAGCTTTCCCAGTCCACTTAACAAGGCTGGATTCAACTCATTAATCAACTTTTATGTTTGAAATTTTGATTGGCCTTGGAGATTTAACTCTCCACTCACCTATTCCAAGGCCATATGACCTAGACTAGTTGGTGTATATTAATGACAAATCAAAAAATTCTAGTTCATTTTAAATTACACACTTGATTTTAATGGTTGTTCTTTTTAAGTCAGGGGTAAACAAAGAATGCAACTTGGGATGCTTTGTTGCAAAAGAGAAATCAATAGAAACCTGCTACATGCATGTGCAACTTTTTCTTCGATGAAAGAGATTTCTACTCAGGTTCTACGAAACAACTAAAAAGAAAGAAAATTTTCTTTTCTTCTCAAGATCATGGTCACACACCCAAAAAATATCAAAAAGACTAAATATGCTTAATGGTGCAACTACACTAATGCAAAACTACCAATGAAAAATGCAGATTCTAGGACTACTTAAAAGGAGAAGCAAATGAGTTTCTCAACAAGACAGCTATGATCACTTTGACACAAAAGCAGAGACAAGCCCAAAATAAGAACTTATTTGCACAAAAATGCCAAAAACAACTTGATACAAAAGGAGACAAGCTCACTACATAACTTCTCTCAAAACCAAGCAACCAGACCAAAATGAAAAACTACAAACTTGCTCCAAAAATGATGAAAACCATGAAACGAAAACCAAAAGCAAAAGAAACGGAAAACACCAATTTTTTTCAGCCTTTTACTTTTTAAGGAAGAAAAAAATCTCTTTGATACAAGCACAAACTACCAAAGACTTCAAATCATCAAATTGAGCCAACAAGCAACTCCGAATTCCTTAATCCAACCATGTCACTTTCATGATGGGACTCAATAAGTGGAATGAAGTAACTAACCCAAGAAAATGACTTGAAATAGTTGCATAAAACTCCAGCATTCACAGAAACTTCAAGAGACCAAGAAGACAACTTCAAGATTTTCCAAAAAAACTGATCTTAAGAAACCAAGAAAACCAAACAAGCCAACAAGGAAAAAACCAAAAATCGAAGCAATGACAAGAACAAGCATGAGAAAACTGACACAAACTCACTATCCTAAAATTTCAGAACAACCAAGAACCTAATAGATAAGTCTCGGTGCAACAACCAAAACTGAAACTTCACCAAGAAAGGCAAACCCTAGGCTGACCAGGTTTTCAAGCAAGAAAAACAGAAATTGATACACACCAAACAGAAACATTATCCAGACACATCAAAGGCTCTACAACAATGACCAAAAATAGGAAAAAATAATTTACAAGACTCCAAAAACCAATTTTTCATTTGAAACTGACCATACGTAGGTTGGAAGTGTGAAATATGTGTGCATACACGTCTGCGTCTAGGGAAACTCGCGTATACGCGTGTTTATTTGGATCAGAATGAATGTATACATGAATGTGTGCACTAAAAGTTGTGTATAAAAAATACAACAAGGAAAAATAAAAAATCCAAGCCTGATCCAAAATATCAGGGCTTTTTCCTAGATGGATAAAGAACCAAAAAGACTGGGAAAGTGATTAGATTATTCAGGGAACCCAAAATCCAAAGAAAGCAACTCGAACTAGGAATTACAAGGATGTAATACCCAGCGGAGTCGCCAATTCTGTTGCATGAAAAACTAGCCTAAGGTCTGGGTTGAGGGACCTAACAGAGTGGAAGGCATGCAACAACAAGAAGAAATCAAACTAAATTTCCTAATGCTTCAACTAGTAAACTTGGGAGATATGACCTTACCCGTATGTCCTACGTTTGAGGTCGTTCCCACAGGGTGAAAACCCTCTGCTTCTCCACATGTTTCAAGACCTACAACTCACTCAAGAAAAAGCACATAGATTAGTTTTACAACATATATATCCTAAATTTCAGTAGGTTAGATCATATAAGCTTATAAAAGACAACATGAAATTAACAATTACAAGATCATTAACATCTATAAAAAGCGTATAAGATCACGACATCAGGAATGGGACAGAGCTTATTTATTGATGTATGTAAAAGATGTGGAAAAATATCACCTAAAATCAGCCACAGCTCCAAGAGAAATCTTCCTCCAGATACGTCCAACCCAAGACTCAACAATCTTATTCCGTAGAAGGTGCACAAGGATGTCACATAAAGGAAGTGAACATCTCAAATAAGGAAACAAGGGTTTCCTAAACCTGGAAAGTTCAGGAGGCACAGGGATAATTAAACTTGATCTGGGCTATAACATGCTATAGTATCAATGCCTTTCTCTCTCCTCCATAAGGCCTTCCCCATGAGGTGTATTTATACTTCCTCAAAACATTTTTATTTTTTTCAGTTGGGAAATAGCTTGGCCATGGGCTCCTGTAGGTGGGCTTCCTGTGTAACCCGTAAAAACCGCCTAAAATATAGGGAGTTATATATTTTTTAATATTTCAAATTGCATACACAGGTCAAATATGAGTGGACCTGCAACTGCACACGTTTTAGACAGGGCAGAGTCGCGTATGGAATTAAAAATATTATTTTTTAAGAAGATGACCTAGTCTAAATGGAAAGGACTTCCCAAGGCCAATACATAGATCATCAAGTACATAAAAGTGATAAATGATGCTATAACAATTGCCACATTCCAAATTCAGCATAAAGGTGTGAAATCTGAACTCTGCCATGAGTTTTAACATTCTTCACCGCTTCTGAAAGGCAGGAAGCATGACGTTATTCAACCCCTGAAGGGATTCTACTATCAATTGCAGTATATATGTCATGAGATCATTATTGAAGGGGATTAGTGGCGATGCTAGAGCTATGAACCTGTTGAGACAAGAAGAAATTGTGACCCTGAATTCTTCTTCAGGATGTTCCCGAAGTTTGGGTTGTATTAATGAAAGCATGGATGGCTTGAGAGGCTAGTTGAGATTCTTCCATTTTGGTTGTCCCAACTTAGACAAACATGTGTCTAATTCCTCCAACTTATGAAGGTGTATGACTGATTTTGTTTGTTGCAATGCAGAGCTAAGTGCAAAGAGCTTAACTCCTCTTCTTTTTACATCCTTCACCTCCCATGGTTGCTTTTGCTACAGAATGACATAGACTCTTTTGAGAATGGGCTTCTTCTTTGACTATGATTTTGGTCTATGGAGGTATGGCTGCTTAAAGGACCATATTTTCTCAGTAGTTCATCAAGGATGTTCTGTTTTTTTCCAAAATTTCTTCAAGATGATCCATCTTCTCAAGATTCTCATTAAAGCCCCCTTCTTCTCAAGATACATTGGTCAACCCATAGGTGGTCCCTATGAATGATTCAATATGATTTATGTAAAATTGTGATAATTCTGTATCCCAATGAATGGATTCGACTGAGAAAAATATAGGAGATAAATAACAACTCTGATTCTTGATTGATGTCTTCAAACTCAAACTCTCAATAATCATATTAACATAAGCACTAACCTTTTAAATAAACCAAAAAAAAAATGATGAAGTGGCATGAATTAAAGAAATCAAAAGAAGATGGCATGACTACCCACAGTCAAATAACAGAATTGTGGTCGATATAACAACCAATTGATTGATCATAAATGTTTAATAGATGGTTCACCCTAGGTTGAGAATGTCGCAGACCTGTTAAAGGAAGGCATGGTCGTTCAACTCCTTTCAGCATATATCCTTCATTTACCAAGTTGATTGTAGACATGTCCTGAACCATTTGAGTAGAGCTCGGTCTTGGTCGAAATCAAAATTTGGTAGAATGCACAATAAACCAGAGGGAAAATCGTCCCTTAATCCACACAGAAGTATCAAATTAATGTGTCAAATGCTGCAGAATCCCTTGTAATCAATAGATGTGGATCTACCCAGAACAATAAGTTGTTGCGCTCTCGGCTCCTCTACAACTTTTTTGGATATGGCCCATAACCAGAACTCTGCCACATGAGATTTCTTCTGCATATTATTCATGATCTCTGGCCTACGAGGTTGTCATGCTAGCTTTCCACCTTTGGATCCTTGCAACTGCAGCCATGAAGATCATTTCGACGTTGGTCTACCTATGGCATGGTCAACTCTTTACACATCGTTTCTCACCCACCTTGGAGTTATGGCTATTCAGCCTACAGCCCTAAGAATGTACCTACGTCCATTATCTATCAAAGCACTAAGAGTTGCCCATTGGACCCTTGATTAACCGCACAATGATGTGTGGTTTCTTATACCTATTTTTTTTTGTTGCGCCCACACTGTGAATGGATCGACCTTTCTTACTGCTCTCGCAGTCTCACTCTTGATGGGATGGCCCACACGGTGATCTTTCTTGACCACGAAAAAAAACCTCACTCTTGATGGGATGGCCTGCACGGTGATATGTATTGACCATAAACAACAACCTCATTCCCTTTTATTGATGCTCACGAATGAATCAACCTCCAATAATTGCTTTTCTTCATTAACGACCCTACACTTCCAATATAAAATTTATTAATCACCCAAAGAAAAACAATATAATGTTCAACACCTGATTTGTATGCAGCCTTTACAAATTTTGGCAATGATTCCTCCTCCTACAACGAGATGATGCACCCTCGGCAAGGTTCCATGACTTTGGAGCTCTGTGCACATGGCCTCTCGGTCTCTACCATCTACGTTCCATGAATGTTGATTCTACCTATGCAATCTAATGAGCCTGGGAAGGAGCATCCGTTAACGATGGCCTTTTCGACTAATTAGTGCACTCTCAAAATAATTCCACGTCCTCTCTCTATGGTTCCCTTGTGCTGCCAATAAGTGGAGTGACCCAATGTATCACTAAAAGTGGAAACCCAACCTTGCAACGTGATAGCCACGGTCTTGGTGCTTCAATTTGAAAACTCCTCATGATACGACGAATCCAATTAGTTGTAAGGATCCTCAAGATTTCAGACCCCACATCCAATCTCTCGGTCGCAGATTTTGTTAAGCAATTCTATGTTATGTAATGACTACGGGGCTCTTCAAAGACAACGCTCTTCACTGTTGTTATGATGGTTCCCTTTTTGTGACATAGTGTAGGAAATTTTAATCATGGCCACAGGTTAACCAATGCTAGGGTATTCTTGAATCTTGTTGGAGATCCCTCTGAACCACTGGGGTTTTCGGCTTTCCAACAGTTTAATCCTTGGGGAAGCATGATTATAATAGTATTGATCTAGTCACCTATTATGAAAACCCGTAGAGAAACCTAAAAATAATATATGTAAAGCCCAGGAAATGGTAATGGCGACTCAAACACCAAAATAAAATTCAACAGTGATAAGCCAATTAGGGTAGCTACAGAGAGCTATCGAAACTGCAGAAATTATAGATAGGGTGACTATGGTAGCTCACCAAATACTATTTTCTCTTAGACCCTAAGGCTAGTAGGAAAATAAGCTCTGATTCCATTGTAACATCCCAATTGGTAAAATTATAATATTGTTTGGAAACAAAGGTACATTCCCATACAAAAATATTTGAGCCCATGCCGTGGCATGCATGACTGATCATTAAAACAAAAAAACAAATACTGAAGCACAATAGTGAACCCTAGATGGATCCACCAGACAAATTCACTACATGGATTTCATCTCGTGATCAATGCTAGAACTATCCATGCCAAGTTCTCACCCAAAACAAAATAAGACAAATAAACCCGAATGCCCTCAATGCCTAGCTCCTACCCCCATTTATACGCTTGATGGATTTTATAGAAGCCCTTATTTTATTATTTCCCCTCGAAAATGAAGGAGAAAACTCTGAGTAGATACCATGGGTAGTTTATGCCCCTTTGACCATATCCAAAAAACCGGAATATTACAAATACGGATCTAGATGAAGAATAATTGCACAAAATTGTGAGAACTAAATAAATAAATAAATAAATAATAAATTAATTAATTAATTAATGGAATTGAGAATGAATTTGATTACACAATATTAATTTGAGAATCAATACATAAAGAAACTAAGTTAATCTTAGGTGTACATGCAATAACTATGGATAGTTAAAGTTACCTGAAGCTAAATGTGTTTATGTTTTGTTAATGTGCACATGCACCACATTCAAGCACTAAAGTTAACTAACAAAGGCCAAGTGCACATCACATGTAAGCACTCCATTTAACTAGCTAAAGCCAAGTGCACGTCACATGCAAGCACTCAAGTTAACTAGCTAAAGCTAAGTGCACATCACATGCAATAACTAGAGTTGAACTGAAGCTAATTAAGGATATCTATGTGCATGTACACCAACAAGAACAAAAATATGCAATCTCGCCTTTCATTGGGAGACACGCCCACCCTAGCCTAGACTGCACTGCGGCAATGTCAATGTCTATTATAGTATTGTCAGGGCATTCAATGTAATGTACAAATTGTTAGAACCTTCATAGCAGTAGATTAAAACATTGTTAAAGACTAAGCAATATACTGTCAAAATAGAAAGCATTAACCCTCTTGTATGAAGGGGGAGAAAACAAAACATGTTCAGTGTACCAAAATATATAATAATTGAATTACAAATTAATCCATGTTCAATGTTCCAAAACATATAATAATTGAATTTTTACTTCTGTCTCACCATTGGACTTTTCTATGTAATGGGTATTCTCACGGAAGAGGTTGATTGATGCACCTATTTTCTCTAATCTCGATTAACATTGGTACCAAGTGGATTAAGATACTTAATGAAGATGCTCAGGTGCCTTAATAGCAAAAAATGAAAAAGAAATCTAGCAAAGATACCCTAGAGGATTAATTCCCAATGGAGATCAACATTCAGCGGAGACTGTCTCGCTGATTAGTACTCTAACATTAAAGTGTAAATTTAATTTTCAGACATAAAATATTATAGACAATATGAAATTACTTAGGGAGTACTTAATATTATTCATTCCACTCAGGGAGTACTCTGAAACACTAAGAAAAACAAGGACTTCAATTATTGACCTAGAGAAGGAATTAGGGAAGAAACTGATATGTAAACATGAGGAAATATGGAAGAAATATCGTCGGATTGTCTTTGATAAAAACATTTGATTGGAAAAGAGTAAGTAAAACTGCGAAAACTAGCGAACCTTTTGCCTACGCTAGATTGAGGATTTTGCATTTGAAAGATTGTTTCTTTTTTTTTCTTCAAAATACATGGCATTTAAATATAATTCGTCTAATTAAAAAGCACCATAAAGGATAAATAATTTGACGTTTGTCGTGTTAAACGAATTGGATAATTTGAAATTTTGATATGCAGTGGTCCTAAATATTCAAGCCATATTCAAGCTGTCGAATATTTATAAAGAGTGGTTTTTTTAAAGATTGGTGGGTTTATATTTTGTATGTTTAATATATTCTTCTTTAAGATAAATGTGAGGAATTGAACCAGTGAATTCACTCACTTTAATAATATTTTAAAAAAGAACCTGATCACCTCGATCACCTTATATGCAAGATACATAGACACATAAATATATAAAATGTGTGAGGAATTGAACCAGTGAATTCACTCACTTTAAGAATATTTTAACAAAGCACCTGATCACCTTGATCACCTTATCTGCAAGATACATAGACACATAAACATATAAAATGTTTTTAGTTTGAATCTAGCTAAACAATTTTTGCATCTTACTCAAATAAAATTGGAAAAACAAATTAAAAAATTAAAAATAAAGACAACATGGAAGAGGTAGTGAACTACTCACACACCCCCACTACAGTTTGTACCACAAGACTGCAGTTTGGGACACAAGAAATTTTCAATGACCTACGAGCTCTTCGACATAGTTACTCTCCTGCACCATTATAGCTTCAACATCTATCAGCTGCTCCAACGCATGTTGTGCCAAACCTTCCACATGTAAAACTCGAAGCTTTGTCAGTTTCACCAAACCCTGTATTCCCATAAGATTCAGACATTAAGGAGCCGAGAACTTCTCTTGTGATACCAAATTTTCAAGACATGGTAGAGTCTCCAATTCTTGAAAGTCACTTATTGTCAGTTCTCAGAGTTTTACAACATTATAGGGCCCTTCTATTTTTCTCAATTGAGGACAATGAAATAATTCCAACCTTATCAGTGTTGGTGGCAGTGTTCCAACCTCCACAAGATCATGACAAAATTAAATGAGTAAAAATTTAATGTTGGATGAGATATCTTGATGAAAGGATATCTCTGATATTTTTGTCCGGTCTAGTTCTAGGCATTCCAGTTGGTGCATGCATTCATTTTGAGCATTGGCAATAGAAGATTTCAATTTTACAACCTTTCTTCTCCCTGTCTTGTTTGTTGATGTTTCTCCTTCTCCTTCAACTAGTGTCTTCAATGGCAACTAGCTTCTTCAATGGAAGCTTGCGTAACACACACTCCTTTATAGTTAATCATACCAGATCGTTCATTTTGATGACTTTTGGTGGCAAGGAGAATATTCCACAGCTTCTAATGGACAAATTCTAAAACCCAGTTAGTAGCCCCAACGAATAGGGAAAATATTTCAATCTATGGCAACCAAAGAAAGAAATTTCATTCAAGCTTCTCAGCTGACCCCGTGAGACTGGAAGTGTTTACAACAAAGGGCTTTCTAATGAAAGAAGTTCCAAACTGTGAGCTTTCCGATGTCAATAGAAAATTCTTTTAACCGTGTATTGAACAGACGTATTACTTGTAGTGACGGTTGATGTGTGACATAGGGTGGCAATGTAACATTCCTTTTTTTTATAAGGTCAAAATAGACAGAATCAACCCATGGTATTCGTTCATGGTATCAGCCCATGGTATCCACCTTCTTTTTCAAAGAAAAACAATAAAATAAGGTCCATATAACCTATAAAAATGGATAAGGGCGAGGCAAAGAGGTCATGCTAATTTTTTCTATCTATTTGTGTTTTGTTGGGGACTTAGCGTGGCCAGTTCTAGCTTGATCCCAGGATGAAAACCCTATGGTGATATTTGTTGGTGGATCCATTCATGATTCAAATTTGTGCTTCCGTATTTTCACTTTCTTGTTCAATGAGTAGCCATGTATGTTGAGGTAGGGGCTCCATTATCTGTTTTTATTTTGGGCATGTCTCATTTTTTGAATACTAATTGAAATAAAGTGTTGCGGTTCTAGATATGGTTGTGTTCATTGTTTTTATTGCAATTGATTTTGGTTAGAACACTTAGATGTTCCATATCTGCAATAATTTTTATGGATTGGGATCTTCCAGTGGTATCAAAGTTGTGCATCTGGTCAGCCTGAGGGTTTTATGTAGGGAACTTTAGTGAGGTTTATTCTCCCCCTAGTGAGGTTTATTCCATCTTCAACGGTATTATATATCACCCTAGTTGGTTTAATTCTTTTGTTGGTTTAAATGAGAGTTTTCTTTTGGATTGGTTATTATTTTATTGCAAAAGAAATTGGGTCGTGAAAATATAAGGCGAGCCGATGAGTATTATTGTAAAGGCTCTACTAGTGACAAATTAATTTAAGGAACGGATTACACTATTGCATGTCCAAGTATCTTATTCGACGGTCAGCCACAAGTCGAGGTACATTTATCGTCCTGCATGAGACTGACATAATTTGGTCATTGCTGGAATCAACCCTGGTTTCACATCATTGTAAGGATCTCGCATTGTTTATAACACTGTGTAGGGTGAAGTCTGTTATATTGCGCTAAGTGTGCTAAGACCATAGCGCCGACAGTCAGAAGACACAATAGAGCCATACGATAATGTTTGGAATTTCTTTGAAGGAACATCACTGCCACAAATCTATCTTAGTAGATAGAAAATAATAGAAGGAGGGTTAGAAACCTGAGTTAAGGACTGAGAGGTTATTCATGTCATTGCTTAGGGTCCTTATTCATCTAATCAGCCGCACCATCAGTCAGAGTTTTATCATGGGAGCCATTCACATAATCTAGCATGGTTGATTGTTCTCTTGGTTAATGGAATAGGAAAGGATCATAACTACCTCCCTCGTTCCAATAAAATGAAATGAAATAAGAGTGTGTGTTAAATAATTTTTATCACTCGGAGCATCACAATGGCACACCTATGCCGGTTATTCAATGATCGCTGGAGCTCATCAGATCTCAAAAGCTCAGCAGAATTATTAAGGTTGTAAGTTAAATGTCAATCTGTGGATTGATCCATTAATTATATTCCCTCATATTACTCAGTGCAGTCGTCACTCACCAGTGTTGCAAAGGGTCATCACATCAGTGAAGAGGAGCGATTGTATTTTCCTGAAAATTGGGAACACAGATCTCTCAAGCCTCGTGCCGATTATTCATAGTTTCGTGTCAGGGTTCACTACGCCAAGCAGTAGCAGAGAAGTAGATAGGAGCAATGAATGTAGCAAGAGGGGAGATCGTTCAGTCGTGCTGAAGGTCATGGGTGTAGCAAGTAGACCAGGTGGACCGTGAAGTTGTTGTAGCAACGCAAATGAAGGCCATGCAGTAGAGAGGTCGTGAACCTTGCTGAGGGATGAATACGTCAACAATAGAACGACATCCAGGATCTTGTTTTTCTACAGTGCAGGATCATTTCTATGGTCGCGAAACTCTAATTCAATGTGACAGAGTTGTGAAATGTTCCATGTGACACTAATACATTTGGTCAAAATTACGACACTTTAGTTCCGACACTTTTGACGTATTGTCGGACATTTCCCCAATTTTTATCAAGTTTTCAAATCTCGCTAACAGCCATCGTTATCCCGACGTTTAGGGACATCGTTGCTATTTCGAAGTTTATGAACATCGTCGGAATATCGATGTTTAGGGACACAACGTTGAAAATGCAACATTACTAAAATATGCATTGGTATTGCGATGTTACTAAAATATGCGTTGGTAATGAAAAGTTTGTGGACACTTGTCAATATAATTGCAACATAATTGGGAGAAAATGTTGGTATTTGCGATGACTTGAGGACAATCGTCGGTATTGCGATGTGTGGAGGGTAAATGTCAATGTTGCGATGTTTTTACCAAATGTTAGTATTGCAACGATTGTAGGACAACCGTCGGTATTGCGATGTGTTCACCTAGCGTCGTAAGCATTGTTATTTTCCATCCGATTTTAAATAAAGAGTTTAAATAGTTTATATTTTAAATAGAGAGTTTAAATTATGTGATGAAATAAATTTTAATTTATTTATTGTTATTTTTTTAACTGTGAAATGTTGATAGTTTTTTAAATGAAAATTTTTAATAATAAACCATTATATTTTTATTTATATATTTTCCCAATATTATGAATGGTGTTAATGATTTTTTTTTCGTATTTTAAAATATTTTGAACTAGGTACATTAAAGAGATGTTTTGGATTCCATGGACGACAAATCCAAATGCTTAATGTAAATGCAGATTTATTGAGAGTGTTTAACATTTTAGTTGTCTTTTTCCTTTGGATCATTAACGGGTAGGGATATTGATATTATGCAGATCAGGCGCACTAGGTTTATTTTGTAATGTTGTTTTTTTTATTTTATTAATTTTATAGGATTATAATAATATATTTGTTATTTGTTTACTAGGGTGATTTAATTGACAATTATTATGTTAGCTAGGTCAAGCTAACAAAAATAATAATATATTTGTTATATTTAATTGTTATTAATTTCTCTTGAACTTATAACATGTTTAATCTTAAAAATGAATATAAAAAAAAATTATCTTTAAATTTAATGAATAAATAAATTAGAAGTTTTATTATAACTTTTTCAAAATATAATGTCCTTTGTATGGGTCGAGTCGAGTCGTGTGAGGGTGCTTAGGAAAATGCATTCGGGTGGGTTTTCTCGGGTCGTGTCGTGTGAGGGCGCCCGAGGAAATGCGTTCGGGTGGGTCGAGTCGGGTCAGGTTGTGTGAGGGTGCCCAAGGAAACGCGTTCAATCGGGTCGGGTCAGTTTGGGTCAGGTTGTGCGAGGGCGCACAAGGAAATGCGTTTTCCACGGGTCGGAGAGGGTCGAGTCGAGTTGTGTGAGGGCGCCTAGGGAAATGCGATCGGGTGGGTCAGGTCGTGTCGGGTCATTTGAGGGTCCCTAGGGAAACACATTCGGGTGGGTCGGGTCATGTGAGGGTGGTCATATCAAAAATGCTAAGTTGTGATCGCTTGTGTGCCTTGTCATACACGTTTGTGTGATCTGTTTTCCATTTTGATCTCCATCGTGCCTTCGTTCGGGTAGGTCAGGTTGTGCCATGTGAGGGCGCGATAGGAAACACATTTGGGTCGGATCATGTGAGGGAGGTTGTATAAAAAATGGCAATTTATTACAACAAAAATCGAAATATGACAGACTCAAGGGTTTCCTTGGGCACCCTCACACAACACGACCCGACCCGACCCAACCCGCTCGAACTCGTTTCCTTCGGCGCCCTCACATGACCCAACCTACCCGAACGTGTTTCCTAGGGCGCCCTGACACGTTCACAAAGACTGTTCACAAAACGTCGAAATAATGACATGGATATAAAATGTTAGAAGCGCGACATAGGCTATTCATGAGATCGTTGAAATAGCCATGATATGAAAAGACCATTTACAAAATGTCAGAATGGTGACGATATGAGGCTTGTTACATATTTAATATATTATTTCATATATTAATGTAATAATTTTGCTTATATATATAATCAAAATTAATTAAATAAATAAATGAAACTAGTCGTTATCCTAACGACTAGTTTAGCCATTTCAAAAATAAAATAAAAATAATAAAAAATGTATATAAAAATAAAAAATAAAATAAAAATAATAATAATAATATATATATATATATATATATATATATATATATATATATTATCACAAATAATTAATTAATTAATTAATTACTTAATTAAATAAACTAGCCATTATAAAATATCTATAATTAATTAATTAATTTAGCTATAAAATATTCCAAGCTATTAGATCTAGATCTTGGTTAATAATATTTTATTATGCACCATTATCAAGAATAACTTAATATTTTGTTATAAATAAGATTAGGGTTTTCCATTATTTATTTACCTTTGATCCTTTTATCATGGTCAAACTTTGATAACTTTTATTTTCTTTTTGCTTATTGAGTTCCCATTGAGTTCAACACATCTTGGGTTTTCTACACCATCAAGAGAGATAATTGCTAAATATAATTATTTTTTTTCTTTATAGGATAATTTTCATCAATGGAAGAAAACATTAGAGGTGGAAAAACAATTCAAAAGGGTGAAAGGGGTGATGGTAGAGTTTATTGCCCTTGCAAAAAATGTTGTATGAGAAATAATGTTAGAGTCTTGATAGCAACAACAATAATGCATTGTAGGAAATATGGGCACATTGATGGTGGATCGAATGACTATCGTCCCGTGGTAATTAATTATCTATCTTCATTTTGATTATATCGTAAAATTTTATATTATTTAAATAATATATATATACATTCTAATGTTTAATGATTGTTTGTAATTTTCATAAAGGCACAGTTGTCCCCCAACTTTTTGTAGATCAACCAACTTCCATAGCTAAATAGTAGTATATTAGATGATGTTGCACCAGTACAAGAGAATATTGCAGCAAATATTAGTATTGGAAATGATGTTGTCCAAGGTGAAGAACGTAAAGTGAATGATGAAGATGCTTTTAATGATCCCATGGAGGTAGATCATGATGACAATAATGAGACAGTTCACATTAATGATGGGAAAAATCAAATGCTCCAAGACTTGTATGGTGAGTCAGATGATGATGGTGGAGATAGTGATGGTATTTATGATGTACCTCTTATTGAAATGTCAAATGAACGAATTTTTGAACACTCAAATGCAACTTTTCTCTCTGCTACATTGTTGCTGGTGAACTTAAAGGTTATGAATAATTTGTCGAACAAATGTATGACATAGATCCTAAGGTATGCAATATGTATATATGATCACATATATGTAAATGTTGATTATTTTCCCTTTTTTTTAGTTGTAATAAATGTGTAAAATAATAATTCAATACTTATTATATTATATGAATAATAATCTTTACATTAACTAGTTTTTGTTTATGTTGTAGATTGTTGGGTGAATTTTTGTTACCATCACCAAATACTTGAACTCGAACGTATCGAGATCTACATGATATTATGAAAGACTTTGGAATGGAATATAAGACTATATATGCATGTCCTAAAGATGATATTATATATTACGAAGAACATGCGTCGAAAACAGAATGTCCGAAATGTGGTACCAGTAGATATCGAAATGATCAACTAATGATGGTAGCCCAAGCTGCCAAACCCATGATCTTGCATATATAATGCTCTTCAACTTAAAACCCAAACAAATCTCATTCAGGGTTAAATTACTTCCCAATTGGAAACTATGCCCATTTCGACCTTGACTTTAGTTCAAAATATAATATAAAACGTGGAAGCATTATCCTATGGTTAGAATCATAGAATAAAATCCACTTATGGATCATTCGAAACAATGTTGGTTTAAACCAAAGCAAATATTCAGAGCTAACCATACATTATTTTAAACCTTGAATAATTTTGAAGTAGAATTGAACCTCGCTTAATCACAACTGGCTTTGATTAAAACCCAAGGCATTAGTCACACATTTGAAGTTGGAACCAATGTGGCATTTTTTCATTCAAGGTCCGAATTTGCATTAAAATCTAAACATAAATTTTCCACATCTTTATTATCCGTTTGATACTTTCGACCTGACAACTTCTATCAAAGGTTAAAACCTTATTATAAACCTGTCTCATGCTATGGGAATAATATCAGACTTTGTAATAAAACTCATAATGTAAACCTCGCCAACATTCTCATACGTTATCGCCTTTGAATACAAACAAGTCTGAATATACATTAAGTTTGGCCACACATAATTCTACGCTCATAGCATGATATCATATATTAAGTTGACGGTATGAATATATCGGATTCCCACAAATATTAGCATGAATCAAACCTGACCTTGGTTTAAAAACCCAAAACGCTTATCAGTCTTACCTTCCACCATTCGCTCCATCTGACGGTCATCGCATCATATCAATCAATCTTGCGAATCCAACGGATATCGCGTTCCCATGGATTTCTAACTTTAACCACCCGAGAGCACGCGAAATGGGTTGTATTTAAATACTACCATTTCCACGTTCCAAAGAATGGACACTATCGTGTTCCTTTCAGGAAAACCACTTACCAATTTTAATTTGTGCGATAATAGTAACCGGTTTCTCGAAAACTACTTGTCTACAATTCCATTTCAGATTGCGTTCAAACACAGAATTTTCACTGGATTCTCGATCAAAAACCAATTTCTTCGATCTCTCTTTGAATCCACCAGCCCCAACATAGATTTAAATATGCCATTTGTGCAACAAATTACAATGTCGTTTCAGTTCTTTACTCAGAATCTCCGGCCTTAACCATCGAATCCATTCTTCCATCTCACATTTTTATTTCTCACAAATTAAATTCATTTGTTTCACAGTCATTTAAATTTCACCGTGCATTCATGGTTCCAATTTGGAATTGCCTCGATTGCTATCTCAACTTGCCTCACGGTTCCAAACCGTATAACCATGCTTCCTCTCCACATTTATCTTCACGACTCAATCTTGAATGTGGTTTCCAACCACATATCCAATGCACTATTTGATGGTTCCAAATCGACATTCTGCGGCGTCTGAACCATCATATGGGCAAACTCTATGCATATATAATACATATTACATCAACCCTTTAATATATTATCGCGCAATATACAAGAACGGATTGTCCAAGATTTTTTATATACAATAATTGTTCCACTGTTATCATTGATAATTAATCAATAGGCAATAAAAATAATCCATATTCCCATCATTATCAACCATAGAAATTTGCGTGGATTATTCTAACATTTCTTAGATTCATAGAAAATAAGCCAAAAGTCATACAGATACACAAATCGTGTAATTCCATACAGTTTTTGTATTTTTCCATAAAATATTTACACCGAAAATATATTCAAATTAACTACAATGCAAACCTCCTCTGTGAGGCCCAGCTACTGGTTTTGAACCATTAGCTCTGCCTTCATCCAATCTTTCATTCCTCTGTCTCCATCTCATAATTTCCCAAAAGCTTACAATTTATATAAGAAAGGATTTATGAACTGAATTAGTTCAAATTCAGAAATCTCTCACTATTCCCTAGATTACCTATTCAACTCCTCTCTTCACTCAATGGAATATTAGATTAGATTTCTAATTCAATCTCTCAAATTCTATTATAATCAAACAATCTAAATCTATGGCTTGATCTCCATGAAGGGAGGATCACTTGCCACATTTCCCTTTTCATACTCAGAATTTGACAACAAATAATTACATATAAACAATTAATTAATTAAAATTCAACTTAACACTTGTCTTCTAATTCTTAGTCAGCCACAACATGTGATCAACCCATCACATTATTGGCTGGTCTAAATGCCCCTGCATCAGACTCCCTAAGTTGAAAAATTCATGGACTCCTGTTCATGAGTCACCCAACTGCTGCTGCTGTAAACTTCAGCAAATTTCATTTTCAAATTCACTGTCTGACCTCTTTCAAATACAAATGAATTCGCTTCCTTGTATCTTTCTCCTTGATGCCAAATTATGTGTTGTGAATGTCCTTTTACTCTGCTTTCATAACCATCTCTTCTGCATAATATTTGGATGCTGATATCCTGCATAAACAGTTTCTCAAACAAAATAAATTGCTGCTCCCAAATCTGCTGTTGTCTTGCCATTACCTCAATAAAATTGAGTTTCAACCTTATGTATTTCCTCCTGAACTGTATCTGACTTATCATCTTTGACATTTTCAACATCACTTATCCAATAACTTAAGTAGCATTCTCTCAATCTTAAAAGAAGATTGTTTCTTTTTTACTACAAGAACATATAATTTTTCAACCTCATACTATCCATCAGCTGCAAATAATTCAGTTATTGAACTGGGTTCAAATACCTCCATATCTACATAAAATATGACTAAAATGTTCATCCAAATTCTAACTTGCAAACTCAAGATAAAATCTTGAAATTCAAACCTCCTTTGAATTAGAAACAAAACCCGTTTGTGGACTGTACTTTCAAAATTTCTGCAACCTTCTTTCTCTTCTGCAATGATTTTCTTAAGAGTTATGCCAACTCTCCTTCCTTCATCCTAAAATTTTAAATCAATCAACTGCTTACTATTACTTGTTTGTTTCCACAAGAAAAACTGGTTTTTTGCATCTTCAGAATTTACATATTCCTTCATGTTTGCATAAACAAACATATTCCCAAAGGCAGTTTGTCTTTCATCCTGGAAAACATATCCAACAATTAATAATTCAAAATCAAGAAATGCATTACATTTTCCAGCAATTCCACTCCATAATTTCTCTGAATTGATGTCTTCTTGATGTGCATATGACATATCAAAATTGTCATATTTTCCTCCATATTTTCTTGTTCTGAACAAGTCTGCTTTGTCTTCACTGTGCTCTGAATGCTATCTAACTTCATGATTCTATTCTCTAGTTTTCTCTTTGGCTTTCCTTCCTTTGACACTTCTCCTCATTATTCCTTCTTCTCCCTTACAAATCTGTAAGTCACTAAATTGCCTTTTCCATGCCTCTTCCTTCTCAATCAAAATCTGCCAATCTCTCATCCTCTTTGTTTCAGGACATGAAACAAAATCATACACAACAGAGTTTTCCTCCCCTGATAGAGTTTCTTTTAAAATAAAAATCACTGTTAACATCATCAATATCAGTTTCCATTGAAACCCTTTACTATTCACTGTAGATGCATCATCCATGAAAGTATCCTTACCTTCATCTTCTGAGATTGCTTGCCTTTCACCAGTTTGTAGATTACAATTACCTTCATTCTTTTTGCAATTTGCACAAGTAGGACTGTCTTCAAATTTCTTTTGTGCTTCAACCTTTGCCAACTGATCATTATGTTCTTGACTGTCTACTTTTCCTCTCCTCTTCATAACCTGTTCTGGACTGGCCATATCTCCTTGGACTGAATTCTTCTTATAAATCTCTGTTATACGATCTTCCACAGTATAATCTTTAGCAAAATCCTTTGCCATTAATATTCCATTATGTTCTTTCAAGAAAATTTCTTGCCCATTAGCTATCAACACAAGTCCATAATGTTTGAGTAAAAATGAAAGAGATAATTCCATTACCTCAAATGGCTTCACTGTACACATACTTTTGGTTGTTTCTGTCACAAGGCTATCTTCATATTTTTCTTTAGCTTCTTCTTTTGCAATCTGAAATCTCCTTTTGTCTTCAGACTGTTTGTCATTTCTTTGCTAGATCTCACTAGATTCATCACCTCCAGCTTCCATGGTAGTTGTCAACATTTTCCTTTCTTTAGTGTCCTTGAACACATGTTCAATCATGAACTGTTCCATGATAGTCACTTCTTCCAACATCTTCATTTCTTCAGTAACCTGCATAAACACATCTTGTAAAGATTTTTCATCATCTGCATACATACAAAAATCATCAGTTTCAAAAATACTAGGCTCCTCTTTCTTTGATGTCTCAATCATCACATCTCTCTGTGATCCAAACTTGTCCAACAGTTCAGAAAGTCATCAATGATTCCTTCCTTAGCAAGGAAATCTTCTTGCTCAGCTCTATAATAGTCACCTTCCATTTCTAACTCAACTTTTTTGAGTTCCTCTCTTAATTTGAGATACATTCTTCTGTTTGTCTGGTTTTGCAACAGCTTCCACTTTATCTTATTTTTCCTCATAGTCCAACCATAACTTTGGTCCTTCATAATCTTCTCAAGCAACACTATTATTTCATTAACACTTGCTTTCAATTCTAAAATTTCTCTGTCAAACACTTCTTGACTCATTCCCTTACCTCTGCCATTTTCCTTGGCATCTTTCTTTCTTCTGTTGTGGCTTCTCTCTGAACCCCTACTATGACTGTCAATAGTCACTTTCTTCTCCATCTCTATGAGCTCCTCACTCACTATGAGCTACACTAAGCCTCTGCAACAACAAATCCTCCTTACTTCCACTTACCTCACTAATCCCCTCTTTGGATTTGGTCTTTTGGTAAGCTCTGGTTCTCTAACTCAGGAGCCTCTTGAGCACTCTTCTTCTGCTCTTTCTAGGCTTACATCCTCTGCTCACCTCCTCTTTGAGAACACTTCAATTGTTTTCCCTGTCCAACTTTTAGCTGGAATACTTAGGTTCACTGCCTCTAACACAACTCTTATTTCTATCTACACAGATTCTACTATGTGTTGCTGCTATTACTTACAGAAACAATTCAAATGAAACCAAAAATAAAAATATGCCCATACTTGAGAGATCTCCAGATGATTAATCTCTTTGACCTTCCCCTGGTTTGGACCATACACATGTAGCTTTTCTTTCCACTGTCTGTACTTCAATTCTTTTGTCAACTAAATTTCCCTTTTTGTTGAATACATTCAGTATTTCTGCTGCAACTTCTTCAGTCATTTCTTTCTCACAGTGACTTTAGCTGAAACTTCTGTTGCTGCATTCATCACATATCATTAAAATTCTGCAAAGTTTTTACCTGATCTTGTCTTCCTCAATTCTTTACACAAGCTACCTTTGCTGAAGTTTTCCTTTTCGGCAATACTTCAGAATCCCTCTTTGCATATAATATCTTGTATCCTTTTCTTCCACTGTATTGGATTCATCCCAATGTCAATCATAAACATGTTGTGAAAAAAATACAATTTTTTCAATCAATTCCACAGAGCATTAGTCTAGCTCTGATAGCACCTGATGGCAGCCCAAGTTGCCAAACCCATGATCTTGCATATATAATGCTCTTCAACTTAAAACCCAAACAAATCTCATTCAGGGTTAAACTTCCCAATTGGAAACTATGCCCATTTCGACCTTGAATTTAGTTCAAAATATAATATAAAACGTGGAAGCATTATCCTATGGTTAGAATCATATAATAAAATCCACTTATGGAGCATTTGAAACAATGTTGGTTTAAACCAAAGCAAATATTCAGAGCTAACCATACATTATTTTAAACCTTGAATACTTTTGAAGAGGAATTGAACCTCTCTTAATCACAACTGGATTTGATTAAAAAACAAGGCATTAGTCACACATTTGAAGTTGGAACCAATTTGGCATTTGTTCATTCAAGGTCTGACTTTGCATTAAAATCTAAACATAACTTTGCCACAACTTTATTATCCGTTTGATACTTTCGACCTGACAACTTTATCAAAGGTTAAAACCTTATTATAAACATGTCTCATGCTATGGGAATAATATCGGACTTTGTAATAAAACTCATAACGTAAACCTCGCCAACATTCTCATACATTATTGCCTTTGAATGAAAACAAGTCCGAATATATATTAAGTTTGGCCACACATAATTCTACACTCACAACATGATATCATATATTAACTTAACGATATGAATATATCGGATTCCCACAAATATTAGCATGAATCAAACCTGACCTTGGTTTAAAAACCCAAAACGCTTATCAGTCTTACCTTCCACCATTCGCTCCATCCGACGGTTGACGCATCATATCAACCAATCTTGCGAATCCAACAGATATCGCATTCCCATGGATTTCTAACTTTAACCACCTGAGAGCACGCGAAATGGGTTGTATTTAAATACTACCATTTCCACATGTCGAAGACAGGACACCATCGCGTTCCTTTTAGGAAAACCACTTACCAGTTTTAATTTGTGCGATAATAGTAACCGGTTTCTCAAAAACCGCTTGTCTGCAATTCCATTTCAGGTTGCGTTCAAACATGGACTTTTCATTGGATTCTCGATCAAAAACCAATTTCTTCGATCTCTCTCTGAATCCACCAGCCCCAACATAGATTTAAATATGCCATTTGTACAACAAATTACAATGTCGTTTTAGTTATTTACTCAGAATCTCTGGCCTTAATCATCGAACCCATTCTTCCATATCACAGTTTTATTTCTCACAAATGAAATTCATTTGTTTTACATTCATTTAAATTTCACCGTGCATTCATGGTTCCAATTTGGCATTGTCTCGATTGCTAATCTCAACTTGCCTCACGGTTCCAAACCGTATAACCATGCTTCCTCTCCACATTTATCTTCACGACTCAATCTTGAATGTGGTTTCCAACCACAGATCCAATGCACTATTTGATGGTTCCAAATCGACATTTTGTGGCGTCTGAACTATCATATGGGCAAAATCTTTGCATATCTAATACATATTACATCAACCCTTTAATATATGATCGCGCAATATACAAGAATAGATTGTCCACGGTTTTGTATATACAATAATTGTTCCACTGTTATCATTGATAATCAATCAATAGGCAATAACAATAATCCATATTCCCATTATTATCAACCATAGAAATTTTCGTGGATTATTCTAACATTTCTCAGATTCATAGCAAATAAGCCACAAGTCATACAGATACACAAATTGTGTAATTCCACACTGTTTTTGTATTTTTCCATAAAATATTTACACCTAAAATATATTCAAATTAACTACAATGCAAACCTCCTCTATGAGGCCCAGCTACTGGTTTTGAACCATTAGCTCTGCCTTCATCCAATCTTTCATTCCTCTATCTCCATCTCATAATTTCCCAAAAGTTTACAATTTATATAAGAAAGGATTTATGAACTAAATTAGTTCAAATTCCAGAAATCTCTCACTATTCCCTAGATTACCTATTCAACTCCTCTCTTCACTCAACTGAATCTTAGATTAGATTTCTTATTCAATCTCTCAAATTCTATTATAATCAAACAATCTAAATCTATGGCTTGATCTCCACGTAGGGAGGATCACTTGCCACATTTCCCTTTTCATACTCGAAATTTGACAACAAATAATTACATATAAACAATTAATTAATTAAAATTCAACTTAACACTTGTCTTCTAATCCTTAGTCAGCCACAACATGTGATCAACCCATCACATTGCTGGCTGGTCTAAATGCCCCTGCATCAACTAACAAAAAAGGTGCCTCAAAAGGTTCTTCGTCACATTCCCATAATTCCATGTTTGTAGCGAATGTTTAAGTGTAAGAGCATAGCACAGTTTATGGATTACCATTGAAAGAATAGAAGTGGAGATGGTGTTCTTCGAATGCCTGCAAATGGTTCTGCATTTAGGGAAATCGAGGAAAAATATGTAGATTTTAAAATTGAACCTCGTAATGTCAGGCTTTCATTGGAAGTTGATGGTGTTAATCCATTCGGAGAGCTTAGATCTACTTACACATTGTGGCCTATTTTCGTTATCAACAATCAAATTCCTCCTTGGATGTCAATAAAGAGGGAGCACATAATGTTGACTATGATTATTCCAGGTATTTGATACATTATTTTTTCGAATGTAACATTTTCATTTCTCTCGTTGTTTGCATAATATATTTTATTTATTTACTTACTTATATATACATATATCATGGTAGTAATTATTATGTACCATAATTTTGAACAGTTAGGTAAGTACCAGGTCAAATATATGAACGTATATATGGAGCCTCTTATCGATGAGCTAATAAAGTTATGGCATGGCATCACTATGTATGACATCACTAAACCAATCAAGCAGAAGAGATTTCAATGTCGTGGAATGCTTGTATGGATAATTCATGGTGCCCCAAGACTAACACATTTTTGTGTTATGTAATATTTCGTTGCACTTTAATATAATATATAATTATCTAAATTAGATATACCATATTGCATGTTTTAAAAATGATCTCATAGTATAATTTTTATTGATCCATCTATTGCAGGTCTTCAAACAAAGGGTAGATTTGCATGTCCACTTTGTGGCCCTAAGATGAAGTATCGTCATTTGCAAAACTTAGGAAAGATGGTGTTTGATGAGTTTAGGCACTTCCTCTCTGGGAACAATAAGTATCGTACTACTGAAAAACATCTTTTCAATGATAAAGAAGAAACTGGATTAAAACCACGAAGAATGACACCTTGGTTGTGGAAGTTGGAATATAATAGAATTAATAATCGTCAAGCAGCCGGTACGTAATATGTATTATATATATGTATATATATATATATATATATTAATTTTTTATGTAATGTTTGGAATTTTTGTTTTAACTAATGAATTTATTTTATTGTATTTTATAATTATTGTTCTGATTTTTTTTATTCTTTGATATCAAGGTCGTCGTTGCAGTGAACGTACTAATATTGTACTTCCACCTAGAATGAAATGTTATCCTTCTCAATTCGCGAGGTTTCCCTATTATGAGGACCTAAAAATAGCTCATTTGTTTGATACAATGCATATTGGGAAGAATGTGACAGAAACATTATGGAAAATCATAGATGGTGCACATGATAGAGATAAAATTGACAAAATTTGTGCTGACATTGAGAAATCGACTCATGCAATGAAAAATGTGATCGACAGATCAAATAACAATGGAGGTCGAAATTATAATAATATTTCATGGTTATTAACAGAACAACAAAGCAATGATGTAAAAGAGGTCGTTATAAGAATTAAATTTCCAACAGGTTTTGCTTCAAATATAAATAATATCTTAACGAAGAAAGGTGACTTCAGTGGGGTGAAAACACATGATTGGCATACCTTTGTTAACGTAATTTTTTTGGTATACATTTTTGTATGTTATTGCTTGAATACATCTTTTAAATTTTCCTTTTTTCTTTTTAATTTGGAAACCAGTAACAATTCATTTTTTATTCTTATAGTATGTTCTATCTGTATCTCTCCCAAACGAATTCGACAACAATGTCAAACAAGTTATATATGGTCTTAGTAAATACATGAGGTAAGTAGTTTTGATTTATACACAAAATATCGCTACAATTTCTTTTTGTACTTAATGACATGATGTGTTAATTTACTTGTAATGAAATATATATTATGTTTCATTGAAATAACCTTGCATAATGATTTGCAGATGGTTGTCATTGAAAGAAATCCATCAAGATGAAATAAAGTATTGGAAGAGAGAAATTCCTCAACTAATGTGTGAAATGAAAAAGTATCTACCTCCAACATTTTTCAATTCACAAGAACACTACTTGATACACCAAGTTGAGGAGATTGAAATGTGTGGACCAGTACACACAAGGTCAATGTGGATGGTGGAGAGGCACCTGAAATCCTTGAAGGCTTTGGTTAGACAAAGAGCACGACCTGAGGGTTATATGGTGGAGGGATATGTGGTATACGAATCAATGGTGTGTATTAGTCATTATCTTCCTAAATTAGCGATGCCAACTATGAATGCAATGGATTTCATTTGGGATGTGAAATCCATCAAAAAATTTGAAGTGGAGCACCTGTTGGGAAAAGGTAGAATGAAGAAAGTGAGAGGTAAAAGATTTATTATGTATAATACATATAATGTTTCATTTTTTTACGTCATGTATATGATCATATTCATTCAAGTCTTATTCTTTCATCGTTTATTAATTAATATAATTTACTATGGCTATAAGTTATATTTAATATTGGTGTATTATTGTTTTTTTATTTAGGTGCTCAAGATTATGAGGCACTACTTTTATACATTGCAAACAATCTTGATTGGATGATTGAATGGATTGAAAGATGTAAAGCACGCAACGACGATAGGTTATCATGGCAACTATTGTCTGAATTGGTTAGAGAAGCGTATCGTAGTGGAGATGGAAACGTTACAGACAGGGAAATTGAATTAGCATATGGTTTGAAAGATAGAAAGGTAAGCAATTAATTCACCTGTTTTATTCATTAATTATTTTATATTATATTTATAATGTGACAACAAGTTTGATTTTTCAGATAATTTTCAAGCTATGTAAATTATATGATTAATTATTAATTGAAAATGCACCTTTTTCATGTTTGGCATATTGCAGTTGAAACACCACAAGGCTATGTGGTGCAATGGTTGTAAATTTCACATTAAACAGTTGGATGATAACAAGAAAAATTCTGATAGTGGGATAACTACAGTATTCCAGGTCACTAATGTTTCCTCCAGGAGTGACAGATATCCTCGAGAACCTGAAAATAGATATTATGGGTTTTTAGATGATATAGTTGAGTGTGACTTTAATTCCTTCAAATTAGTTTTGTTCGACGTCAAATGGCATAGGCTATGAATGAATGTACGTGATGATGATAGAACTCTTATTCAACATGAAAATGGATTTCCAATGGTTAAAACATCGCAGTTTGAAGCAAGAAAAGATCGTTATGTTTTTCCAAGCCAATGTGAACAAGTCTTTTACTCAGAGGTTCCAGGTGAGAATGGATGGTCGCTATTAGATATGATCCAAGAGGAAGGCCAGTAGAGTATACTATAGAGGAAGAAGAAGATATTGATCAAGAAGAAGATTATGCAGTGGCAGATGAGCAAGAAGATGCATTGACAGATGAAAAAGATACAGAAGATGAACCAGGCGTAAGAGACAAGGCAACAATTATTGATGATGATGTCGATGAGGATATTATTGAAAATGACATAATTGATGATGATGATGACATGGTCGATCATTTCAACACCATTTCTGAATCAAATGTTGGTATAGATGTCGATCAGTTGGATGAAGATGAAGAAGATACAGAAGAATAATATTGATACAGATGTTCTGTTCGAGTATGAGCTGGTATGTTATAACTTTAAATTTTAATATGTAGAAATTATTGTCTTTAAATAATTTACTAATTATGTGGGTTTATTGCATGTTGTTTATTATCTCAAACCAATAAATAATGGCCTTACTATTGTACAAGATAAACTAAAATTATGTATTTATACAAACACATATTGAAAATTTTGTTTACGACCTTAATTAATTTTTGGTTTGTTCGTATTCTATTCATAGATTGGGTATTGGGAAAATGAGAGTGATGTGAGGGGGATGGGAAGGGCCATATTAGCTTCCACCTTCACGTGGTTGTCCCTGTTCAGTAGAAAATAAATTATTATTGAAACCAAGAGAAGCTCATTCATCTTTATTTGCATTATCGTAAATGGCATCATTGTTGTCTGATTATTGCAGCGCCAAAAATTGCTGAAATTGTTAGAAAACATCAAAAGTGTATTTTTGTTAGGAATTGTCTAACAAGGCCATAATTTTTTCTGGATGACCATTTTATTGCTAGAATATGACAATAAATTCTTCAAAAAATCCCACTATGGTAGTGTTTAAATTGTTCTTTTGAGGAATAAAATGGATTCAACACCATCAAGGACCCTTGGGGCACCCAAAATCTTGAAGATTGACAACTATAACCTATATTTTCAATAACTACCGAATTTTCGCAAAATCATGCTAGAATTTCTATTGTTTTATGGATGAAATTTTCGCTTCATTAGACTATGCATTTATTTTATATGAGGTTTAAGAATCTTCCCTATATCTTGTGTTGTTAGAATGACATGATAAATTTTAGCCATAATGTAAACACATGATTTCATGGTTTTATTCCCAGTTGTCCTCCTACTTCTTTGCATTTTATGTTTATAATTTAGTGGAGATTATATGAGCTTGAGGATGTGGCCTTTCAGGCTTATCATAAGGATGCATGGGTTTAATTAAATGACCATCCATTCACATGTATCTAATATCATTCTAGAAATTACACAAGGAGAGATTGACCGAGGAGTTTAAAAAAAAGTTCCTCCCAAGGAGCCATGGAATAGTATACCAATGGCAATACACAAGGTAATTATGAAATCCCCCCTAAACTAGTCATGTTGATATTAAAGATATCAAGTTGATATTCATGTTGATAATAGAAAAAACAACAATGTTAGGGAATGTTACGGTGTTTGGTGTATCATATCCCACTAAAGTTTCTCACAAATCCTAGGCCATAGAGACCTTAGGACCCCATGGAATATTGAGTTGCATGGCTTATATTCATTATCTAACTAGATTTTTTTTTTCATTTACATTTTTGGATTGAAAATAATTGTCATGAAGTATATCTGATAGCCTATGGATGTCTCAAAACACTATGGTTGTTTTTTTGCAAAAAGGACGAATGAATGGTTTTTAACTTAAGAAGGTTCAAAAATTTATTTAACGAGCTTGGTGGAATTCCCTTATGCTTTTGACAATTTATAGAATGATTTTTTCCACAGTGGGAAACTTAAATATATGTAATGAATCAGTTCATATCTTTAACCCATTCCCTATAATATTTTCTACTACACCAAGAAATAATATTTGCTACAAATGACAGAGAGCACCATGATCCCTTGATGTACTTACCAAGAGTGCATTTGGACCACATCTTCATAAGGCATTGTTATTGATGCCTCCATACATGACAACCTATATTTCAGCTTCCTTTTACAATGTCAGTTTTATTTATATTTTTTTAATTTATAAGGGTGGTAGTCACCTTATTGAATATAGACTTCTATTAAGAAAACCAATCAATTCCAACTAGAAGAAAAGACAAGAGAGTGGGAACAATTTTTGAAAGGTGACTCCAATAAAAATCAAGGAGATTGGAAATATTTTCTCTAGAAATGAACACGGTTGATTTCTTTTCCATCCTTGACCAAGAGTAATATTGTGCCAATGATGGGGGATATTGATCACGATATGCTTGAAACTGAGTAAAAAATCTAGCTAACCTATTGACCCATATATAGCTCACTTGTGTTAAAGGTTGCAAAGTTTGATATCCTTGTACTTTTCTTAAGCTAAAGTAGGTGATATCCAATTATTTGAAGTACTATGAATGATTGAATTGATTTTTATAGTTTACATTATTATTTGACACAAACCCTTTTTTTTTCAAAGATGCATACTTGAAATATTGTTATCATGATGTAAAGATTGTTTGGATGTTTTTACATAGTTTCAAGTTCCAAGAATATGTGAGTCTATACTTGAAAACCTTAGAGGATTTGGGATCAATAGTTGATTTCAGGTTCAATATCTTCTCAAGGGAGGGGACAAGGATTTATAAAGGCTTGTATTCAATGTAATGGGCCCCTCCAACCCTTCTAAAGGAATAAGAGAAGAGGGATAGGAGTTAAATATCCTTGAAATATTGGATATATCTCTTTGGTCAATGAAACTAAAGTGTCAAAACTCAAGTGTCAGTGTTGCGACATGTTCACCAAGCATCGGTATTGCGATGGTTTGAGGACAACTATCGGTATTGCAACGGTTGGAGGGTAACCATCAGTGTTGTGACGTGTTCACCAAACGTCGTAACCACACTATATAATATTAGCATATAAATACCACACTATTTACCAAATAAAAAATATCAAATCATTATATTACCCAGTAAAATGTTCTTTGTTCCATTTCTAAGCCACAGTAAGGCTTTCCCTAAGATTTGTATATTTTGCGGTCAAATTTAACTCTTGGTTAATTTTGGGAGGATCACTAAGTAATCTAATATTAACTCGCGTTGTAACTTTTCAATCATAATCTAATATTAAATTTCGTTATTAATTTTCAAACACTCCTTAATCTCTTGTCCACATCAAAATGGCATAGGTAAGAAAAAGGTCTAAAATAAATTATAATCGACATAATAAAAACAATATGCAAAAACTATAGTTATAGCTTACCTACCCTTTCCCGGGCCAACATTATATAACTCTACTTCACTAGGATGAACATTAACTAAGGCTTCACGTATACATCCACCAAATTTGTCACATCAATGTAGTCCCTAATACATGTACCTTCAAGAGTATTGTAATATGTTCCTTTAACCCACATTGATATGTTCCTTTCACCCACTTTGGTAAAAGGAAGAAAGCGACACTAAAAAGTTTATAATAATCTATATGTTCACAATTGAGTTGATCTATTAAAGTTAAGAATTTTAATCATCCTCCAAAATTAATTCTAACGAGTTTAATGTCTAATTTAATCCAAACTAAGGAAAAATTAACTTTGGGGGTAGATATGTTTATTCTTTAATAAATTGAATTTTAAAATTTAAACCTAGAGGAATTACATAACTATATGGTAAATAGTAATTTCATTTCTTTCCCGCGCGCTCTATTCTCCTTCCCCCGCAGCCAGACCTACATCTATCTGCGATTTGAATTAGACCAGACCCTGCTCTATTCTCCTTCCCTGCACCAAGAGCACCGAGAGCATCAAATTTATGACAACTGCATGAGATTAGGTTTGTTTGAAGGCTCGTTTAAGGTGAAACAACCCTCAAAATAGGTTGCTGCATTTTTATTGAAGGGATTTTAGGGAGCCACATCTATTTGAGGTAAGCCAGAGGCCTAACCTCACCAAAACAGACCAGCGTAGGCTACCACTTGCCCAGAACATAAGATGATGACGTAGGCCATCCTACCTTTCCTTAGCCGCAACCCTAACTGAGAGCAGCGGGTCTGTAGATGTCAAAATTTGGTTATGCTGGTAAAAATATAGTGTATTTTGCTGTAGAAGGGAGGCACTATCACATCAAGAAGGACAGTCCATGTCTTGACAACCATACAAGAAGGCCGAGGTATGTATGACTGTGTGATGTTGTCATCTTCATTTTTCTATGAATTGATCTAATATCTACTATCTCTGTGGAAAGGGTTACCACTGTCTAGGCCGCAGCAAGGAAGGCTATAACAGCGAGAAGAAAAGAGCTTTGTAGGGAATTTTTGAGGATTTTTATAAGGCCTAGTTTTAGGGATAGAAGGCCGAGGCACAAGATCTCATTCAGAACTGTTTTAGGGGTTGTTTGATGGGTGGATAGCCCTTATAAGAGGTTGTTATAGGTCTGCTTGTATATCTGTAGTGTGCCTCTATCTTCTAGGAGGGAAACTCTGTGTATAAAGCTTTGTAACTTCCCTCAAGGAGCAGTGTGAAGGGACAACCTCTCATTGAAGAGCAGCCACAACTCAGGGAAGCAATTATGGGCCAGATTTGAGAAAATAAGGTATGTCTTCTATGGACTCTATCAAACACCTACAACACAATTATTAGCCTTCAAGTGAAACAGATCAGCCCTCTAACGACAATGAATTTTTCCCACATGGTTAGTAGGCACATCACCTTTGTGATTTTAGAGCTTGATTTTCCTAGTTCAAACTATGGTCTCCTTAGTTTGGCTTGAGTAAGCCAAATCTCCATTGTGAAATTATTCTCATCAACCTCTATAGATAAGAGAGGAATTACCACCCTCTATAAAGAAAGGAAGCCTTGCTTAGTTCCATCTCTTTGCCTGTTCCTGGTTTTCTGTGCTGTTACTTGTGCATGGTTCAAAATTTCAACTAGTATCCCACAACAGAAATTCAGTGAACACTAGAGTAGCTGGGATCCCTTGCAACAAAGATGGTAAATGTGATGTAGTTATTTGTAATTCAATGGTGATGATTATGATTATGTCTGATACTAGCTGAGAAACATTAGGCATGAGATGAGTGGGGCATGTTAGGTGATGGGATAAAAGTGAGTCCAATCTATATATATATATATATATATATATAACTTGGCCTTTAATTTGCTTAAGTCCCTTTTGATTATGCATCTGGTTCCCAATGTAACCTTGGGGTGATTCAATTGTTCATTAACACCTAGGGTCTAGGCCTAGGTTCCCTATGAGACCTTGCTTGAAGGGGCATGTTAAAAGTAACCTATGAGAGTATATATGCTTTCATTGTCCTTGGGATTTGGAAATCATGATATCAATAGCAGAGTTATGTTTTTGGTTAGAGCTTGTTAGGTGTGCAAGGTTATGTTATTTGTTTTATCTTTCATACTAGAGAGTTAGGGAAATGATGCTAGCATTGGTTAATTTCTCTTGAGATATGATAATATAGATAATTTAATCTTAATAAAGGTCCACAAATAACTATAAAAGTAGGTCAATGGGATTTAAAAGTATTTGAGTGGTGATAAGGGGTTTAAGTGCACTTGCGACTCCTTAAATTCAAGAGTAAAGAAAAAAGACACATAATAGGAACATTTTTTTTGTAAGCTAAGTTGTTCTATTGGTATTGTTTAAAATTACATATCAAGAGAGTTACTGCAAGCCTCTAGTATGCCACTAGGGAAACCAGACTAGTGGAAATGCAAAAGTCTCTTCACCATGAGAAGTTTAAAATTGAGATTTATACAAAATATGATAGTGTGTTTATGTTCAAAATTAAAATTTTCTAGCAAACTAATATGCCTAGAAGACTAGTAGACTAATATGGCGAACTGTATAGTAACTATAAAAACTAGAAAACCAAAAACCTATCATTAATCTATGAAGAAACTGAGGGATCCACCTTAGTAAAGGTTTCAATAGTTTTATTGGTGTTACATGGTCTAGATGATGGGGCAATTCATGGTTCAATGCGTTCCATTCTACTGGCCATATCTGTGATCTGGAGCTGCATCTCATCTAGCATGAGCAGAATTTCGTCCTTGGCATTGGTATGATCCAGGGGCACGATGGTTAATAGAGTCTTCATTTTCCAAGAGAGGTTTATAGTATGCAGAGACTAGTTTTGTCTTCCTTTGGAATGCACTATGTCTGGACTCTGGAATCCATGTAGCAATCTTTGAGGCAGTTTCAGAATCTGAAAGATATTCTTTCTTTTCAGCCACTTCTCATTTGACCTCTTGAATATTTTTGAATACCCATGGGAATTTGAGCTAGAAACTACCTAGCTGAAGACTTTGACTGAAATCTGGCATGCAAACCTCCATTGGATCCATGAATTTCAGCTCCTCTTTTTCTCCTACCACGTTGTTTCATCATATCTAAAGCAGGAAGTAGGAATTGCAATAGGAAATGGTTCATGTAGAGGAAGGAGGGATGACAGGAATCACCTAAAAGGCAAAAGGAAACCATTCATGGAAAGGTAAGCATAGAACCCATTCAAACAAATCCTGCAGTGTTGTGGTAAACCATTTGAGGGGAAGGATATGGAGTGAAAGCTAGAGACCAGAACAAATATCTTTCCACAAGAAAGTGTGCAGAAAGGAAACAACAGACCTGCCAAGAAAAAAGGCAGAGGGGGGGATACTTTGAATTTAGATAATCCTCTATGTCTGAGGACAGTGAATAGGAGGAGGATATCACCGTTAGATCAATGGCAAGGAGGAGATACAACAAAATCATTATACCGATTGAAACATTATTTCCTCATCCTCCTTGCATGAAGGGGCAATCCCTGTAATTAATGATGGGCATGACCAGATTGACTGCAAAGTGTAGACTGTATATTCAAGTTAGGAAGGGATGATGTGGCACGTCCTTGCCTTTCATTCCCTGTTGAGACATATGTCTCACTTCCCTCCTTGTCATGGCTTGCATCACCCCATTATGAGAGACACATAATAGCAACGTTAAAAGTAAAAGAAAATGACATGTTCTTCAATACAATGTGACAGTGACCTACTTCATAATCAAAATAAAAGTAGAAATAAAAACAAGATAGGAAGGAGTAGATGTAGCCTTGGGATCTATAAAGAGTGGAGATACCATTGTAACATGGGAAAACTACAAATTTGGTATCTACCATTAAGATAAGGCCTATGCGTTTCCAGAGAATATCCTCATTAATAGCAGAGTTGTGCTTGTGGTTTTGAGGGATTAATAGGTAGAGTCCTGCTATTGACATACTTAACCTAGAATGATATATGCAATCAGTGCTATAATTGGTTTCTTGGTGGCCATATCAGCATAAAATTAATTACCCACCTTATTGAGAGTGTCGGGATCCATCATTTTTTCGGTTAAGTAGGCGAGGGATAGGGTTCATATGCTATAAATGATTAATCGGTGCAGGGATATCTAAGAGAGTGTGAGCCGTCTTATCCTTGCAAAATTGGGGGCTAAGTCATCGACAACCCTAATCCTTTAATTACTTTTAGAATGGGCTTTTGCTATTTTCTTCTTTGGGCCAAGCTTTGGTTGGGTTCAGGATTGAAAATGTCTTTGAAGGAGCTTTAAGCTACAAAAGGTGTAGTAATGCTAGGGTGCAGTGGTGAGGTTGGCTTTTTGGCATGTTGATTTCAATAGGACTGAAAATTAGATGAATAATGTGTAGAAGCCCTAGATTTTTAGGCCAAGCTTGGTTGGCCTTAAACAATATTCAAATGAGTAGATTCTATATTGTGATTTATTTCATCCTTCATGGTGTTTTTTTTCTTTGGTTGTGTGTGTAGCAATATCCTGCTTGTATTTTGGATTTATTCTAATGATTGTGTCCAATACTCTTTAGTTCAATTCTTAAGTTTGGTAAGATGGTAGGTTATAAAATATGCCTGTGCACTTCTATTGTTTGTTTTCCTTTCTACCTTAACCTGCCAAAATTGGGAAATCAAGATTTAAATGGTTTCATGGATTAAATCTATAACAGTGTGTTACTAGAGAAACACTTCACTTTATGCCAGATGGACATTTTGTTGCATTGTAACTTGTAACTTATTTGATTTATTCTGCAGAAGTCTCCATAGTTTGTTTGGCACACGCTTCTGTATCATGCAATAAGTTCTATTTGTAATGTACAACCCCACTAAGCTGCAGAGCTTATTTCGTACAAGTTTTACTGATAACATGGCTTGTTTTACAAATAACATTTTGTGTATAGAATTCTACCATGTCTTTGGTCTGTGTGGTTTAGATATAGCACAAGTAAAAGCCCATTTAAAATCATTTTCATCTTGCAGAGTTATAAATGCATTGACCCATAATATGTGATAACATTCTGTTGTGTATATTTTTAAAATTTGATAATTATGGTGCTGCAATGGCCTCACAAGTTGCAATATGGGTTTATTTCCTTTTCTTTGATATAATACCCTTTATAGTAACATGTATTTAATGTTATGGTGGTTATCTTTTGTGTATGTATTGCATATTTCTGTAGTTTCTCGAATTCGTAACGCCCTTGCATATGCGACACATACATTTTTTCAGAATCATGGGTTTAATTATATCCATACACCTATTATTACAACAAGTGATTACGAGGGTGTTGGGGAGATGCTTAAAGTTACAACACTATTTAGTGAGGCAGATAGGTTAGAGCATGACTTGAAGGAAAAACCCCCACCTTTTGAAGCTGATTTAGAAGCTACTAATTTCTTTGTTAAAGAGAAAGGTGACAGGGTGCCAGATCTGAAGGCCAACCAAGCTGATAAATCAGAAATTGTTGTTGCAGTATCTGAGCTTCGGAAGTCTAAAGATCAGCTCTTAAAAATGGAAGAAAGGTCTAGATTGAAACCTGGAATTCCACAAAAAGATGGGAAGATTGACTTTTCCCAGGACTTCTTTGCCCTCCAAGCATTCTTGACTGTCTCTGGTCAGGTCCAGGTTGAGACCTATGTTTGTGCACTTAGTAATGTGTACACATTTGGTCCAACTTTTTGTGCTGAAAATTATCATACATCGAGGCATCTTGCAGAGTTTTGGATGGCTGAGCCTGAAATTGCCTTTGCAGATTTACAAGTAGAACCTGTTTCGAAATCCCCCCTTATTGTATGCATTTATTTTTTTATAGATATTTTATAACTTATCAATCCATTTTCAATGGAACTTTCATTTGATTTCTACAAGACTGGTGGAAACTGACAAATTTCAATTTCCTGGTTTAACTATATGATTGGTTGTACTTTAATTTATAGGATGACATGAATTGTGCAGAATACTATGTGAAGTTCTTGTGTCAATGGTCACTTGATAACTACCTTGATGACATGGAATTCATGTCAAAGATGTTTGATAAGACTACTATATATCAACTTCGTTCTGTGGAAAATACCTCATTTGCACGTATTACCTACACAGAAGCAATTCAACTTCTAGAGAAGGTAATTATTAATTTTTTGTAGCTTGGGTGTATGCATAGATGCTTACAATTTTGAGTTTCTAGGATTTCTAAGTTTTCAGACATAAGAATGGCTTGATAATTGTGGCATGTGGTTGAAAACAAATAGGTTATAGATAAGAAGTTTGATAATGAGGTGGAGTGGGGCATTGATTTAGCATCAGAGCATGAGAGGTCTGTGTGTAAGACAAAAATACCACCTTGACATTATGTTAAAATCAAAATGCCTAATATTTAGATTTGTAAGTTGCTTAATCCGGTTATTTGGGAAGGTGAAAAGATGGGAAATTATGTTGATTTTTTACTGTCTAAATTGATGCAGATATTTACACTAGAAAATTTGGCCCAATTCCGTGACGATTTTCGCTATTCGAACGTTTCCCAAGCCGTCGCACTTAAGTTTATGTTGCCACACTTCGATCAGTGTGATTCCGACGTTTTAAACGTCGCTCTTACGACGTTTGTAAATTGTCGCAATTCCGACGAAATGTGGTCCGACGTTTTCAACGTCGTTCTTCTGACGTTTGAAAACTGTCGCAATTCCGACGAAATGTGGTTCGACGTTTTGAACGTCGCTCTTCCGATGTTTGTAAACTATCGCAATTCTAATGAAATGTGGTTTGCAGTTTTGGACGTCGCTCTTCCGACGTTTGTAAACAGTCACAATTCCGACGAAATGTGGTCAGACATTTTGAACGTCGCTCTTCCAATGTTTGTAAACTGTCGCAATTCCGACGAAATGTGGTCCGACATTTTGAATGTCGCTCGTCCAACGTTTTTATACTGTCGCTCTTCCGACGTTTTTAAGCTGTCGCAATTCCGACGCTTACAAGGCATCGATATACCGATGGCAAGTTAAATTTAAAAAAAAAAAATGAAACTTTAAAACAGGACAGTAAATCTCCAATATTTGTTATGAATTGTGGGCATTCCAATGACTGTGAAATATTAATATAATAAACCACCCTGCAACGCTTCAACTATAAACAATCATATAAACGTGGCTCTGTATTTCAAAAAACAGGTTTAAAATAGAAACAGGGAAACATTTTTTTTTTCCAATTGTTATGAACATAATTCAACCGTGAAATATTAATATAATAAACCACCCCGCAGCGCTTCGACTATAAACAATCATTTCTTTTTCACAAGAGAGAAAACGTTGTTTTGAATATATTATATGAAGTAAAACAGTCCTTGAAGTCATTACATTTTCACATCTGAAGATTGGAACCCAAATATCCATCCAGAAAAGTGGAAGTCCCACCCCAGACAATGATAGAAAAACACCCCATGTCACATACAGGGACATGATATAAAACCCAGTAACGGTCCACATGGAGATTATCGACAATGCGAGAAAGCATCCAAATATGCCCAAGGCATCTATAAGAAAGTGAAATAGCGGTATGTATAATAGTGTAAAGCGAATAGAGTGCGGCGTCCATTGTTCCAAATACAAATTAAAATTACCCCAAAAAATCCTTGAATAGAGAAACGCTAATCATGTGAGGAGTGTGATATGTCCAAAATATAAAATTCCGATCGAGACCATATCAATAAACTTGAGAAACATAGACCAACATCGCTAGTTTTGAAGGTAGAGTGATAAATAATGTTTTTTTCACAAGAAAAAACGTTGTTTTGAATATATTATATGAAGTAAAACGAGTCCATGATGAAGCCATTTCACATACACAGGTGAAACCCAAATATCCCATCCAGAAAAGTGGAAGTCCACACGACAATGATAGAAAAATACCACATGTCACATACAGGGACATGATATAAAACCCAGTAATGGTCCACATGGAGATTATCGACAATCTGAGAAAGCGTCCAAATATGCCGAGGCATCTATAAGAAAGTGAAATAGCAGTATGTAGAATAGTAAAGCAACAGATAGAGTACCGGCGTCCATTGTTCCAAATACAAATTAAAGTACCCAAAATCCTTAAACAGAGAAAAATTCTAATCATGTGAGGAGTGTGATATGTCCAAAATATAAAAAGACCACCAGACCATATCAATAAACCAACATCGCTAGTTTTGAAGGCAGAGTGATAACCTGTCAACACATAAAATAGTATCATAAAGCGGATACAAGAAATGTGCAGAGACATGTACTATTGATATACGCCTCACACAAAAAGAATCCATGATAGAGCAAAAATATGTATAAACCCAGGGTCGATTGTATGTTCTAGCTCGCTTGTTCCCGAAAATAAAAACCATCTGCAGAAACCCAGGCTCGCTTGATTCCAAAATTGGTAACCATATGTTGCATCCGAGATGTAAGGTTCAGGATCGCTTGTTTCCATTAGTAGCCCGCTACAGCATCCACCCTGTTCATAGCAAAAAGGTTCCTGTAGATATACAGAGAAAGAGTATAATACGTAGACCATATAAACATGGCTCACCACATTTCAAAAACAGGTTAAATATAAACGGGGTAACATTTTTTTTCCGATTATTTATAGATGAGATTACGTATGAAATATTAATATAATAAACCACCCCGCAGCACTTCGACTATAAACAATCATATAAACATGGCTTTGTATTTCAAAAAACATGTTTAAAATAGAAACATGGCAACATTTTTTTTTTCCAATTGTTATGAACATAATTCAACCGTGAAATATTAATATAATAAACCACCTCGCAGTGCTTCGACTATAAAAAATCATATAAACATGGCTCTGTATTTCAAAAAACAGGTTTAAAATAGAAACATGGCAACATTTTTCTTTCTAAGTAAAGTTAATCTATTAACAGTGGGAATAAAATTATAGCATGACCGAAGTTAAAAACATTGCCCAGACTTATGGCAAATTTTTCATCAAAAAATAAAAAAATAAGACTGCCCTCATATGGGGAAACCAGTCTTGAATGTTTACAGAATTCAAAAATATTACAGAGGTCCAGCACAGTAATATAATCTAAAACATGCCCAATTAAGTGGGCTGCGAAGCAAGAAAACCAAATTAACCAAAATACTCCTTTGGTGGCTCCTAGACGATTCGGCACCATCCTTCAAAAGGTCCAGGATCGCCAGGTGCTATCTCCACATTCATGCCACCGCTCCCCTCCTGAAGGCCCGAATGCTGGCCGACTTTTTCTGAGCTCAGACCCGCCAGGCGAGTGCATTGTTCCTCCACTTGGGCCTCCTCACGGAAAACCATGGTGATTAAAGGATGGCAGTTACGTCTGTGCAGAATAAGAAGCATGATCACATGAAACCCATGGGAGAAGGTGAGCGGTGGGGAAATGTGGCGGGCGTGAGGAGCCACTCTGTGTGGTCTGGAACCTGAAACCCATACTACTGAGCACCGGAATGTGACTTGCAGTATTAATCCCTTGGACTAGGAGGAAGGCTTGACTGATGAAGGCAGAGGCCTGAGGTTGTCTCCGTTTTTCCCCCCTGCGGCAGCATCCCCGCTGCTGAAGCAAGCATGGGTCTGCAGTTCAGCTGATGAGCACCAGGCTTGAGACGTGAAGCCGACCCAAGAAACGGAGAAGGCAGATCCTGGAAGACGAATGGAGAAATGCAGATATGCACCAAGGTCTAAGAAGCAGTTCAACTGGCCACTTCTGCTTATCGTCACAGTGAGCAGGCAGTGTAACCCAGCAACTGGCTCGTCTAAAAAACCATAGCAAAATGCTATTTTATCGACCCGACTGCAATGCAATCGAAGAACGCCCGTCATAATTAATCTCTCATTAATGAGAGCCGAAGGCCGGATCATATTGGAGCATGCAGAATCGCTAACAGGAGTGGAGGTTCGATCTTGAACAGTGTTAAAACTTAATGTGATTTGATGTGAAAACCTTGGAACTTAAATATCGGCTAATTGAACAGCGTTAAAACTTAATGCGATTGATATGAGATCGCCACATCCATGTCTGATCGCCTTAAACGCCATCGAATGCACCCGCATCCAGGAATAGGGAAAATTTTGATTGAGGACATGTGGCAGAAATTGATTGGAGAGGATCTTTGTTTAGGCCGCTCGCGCAGTGGAAATCCAGACCCGAAAAATATTAGGGCGAATTTGATAATAAATTCGCGTCACAACTCTCCCTCCGTACACCAGCCCAACTTCGGACTTGAAAAATATTAGGGCGGAATTCATTTGGTTTTCGCGTCACAAAATTGGCCGACGTCAGCAGGCTATTTGGGAATGCGAATTTGGTTTGAATTATGGTTTATCGCCGTTTGAAGTCCGGCGGGCTCGACTTAAGAACAATTTTGTTTGATCCCATCTTATAAAATTTGTGTTGGTTTTCTTTGATAATACACATATTTATAATAAATCATGGGAATACCACACTAAACATGTGGAAAAGTTATGTAAATTATTGAGAACAATAATTTTTATGTAAAAATATCCAAATGTGCTTTTCAGAAATAAGAATTCGAGTATTTGGTTCATATTGTTTTAAAGGAAGGAGTGAAGTTGGAGCCTCAAAAGATGCAAGATATTACAAAATGACCTATTCCTAAGAAAATAAAGGTTCTTAGAAGATTTTTTAGACTTACATGATATTATTGATAATTTGTTAAGAATTATGCATGCATTTCAAGTCCACTCACATATCTCTTGAAGAAAATATCATTTATATGGAATGATGAGGCTACTTTGGCATTCTCTCTTTTAATGGATGCCATGTCTTCTACACCAACATCGGTTGCACCTAATTTTGGCAAAACATTCATAGTAGAGTGTGAGGCACTAGGAAAAGGAATTTACGTAACATTAACACAATAAGGGATATCATTGGCTTTTAAAAGCAAGGAATTCAAAGAAAATATTTGGTGAAATCTACGTACGAAAAATAAATGGAAGCAATATTACATGCAATAAAAAATGGGGATAGTATATCATTGGGAGGTACTTTAAAGTCAAGATATACCATGATAGCATAAAGTATTTTTTGAAACTATGATTTTCATTAGAAGATTAACAAAAATGAGGAGAAAAAATGCAAAGTTTTAATTTTGAGATAATCTGCAAAAAGGGTAAGGAAAATTTAGTACATTATGCTCTTTCTAAAATAGAAGAGGCCTCAAATTTATATCCAACTACATTTTCCATTCCTAGGTGGCTAGAAGAAGCTTGCCATAATGGAAAAATGAAAATAGTACTAAACAAAAACTAAAATTTATAAAGGATGGGATGAACTCTATGGAGCATTGGGAGTGAAAGAGAGATATACTTTGGTGCAAATGTAGAATATTTTTATGCACACAAGCATATTTGAATAAACAAATATTAAGGGAGTCTCATGTCTCTCTGATGGTAGGATGCAGGGTTCCTTAAAACATCTCAAAGGATCAAAAAATATATTTTTGGAAGGAATGAAGAAAGATATTCAAAATTTTGTAAGAGAAGGTTAGGTTTGCATAATAAATAAAAGAGAGATAGTAAAATCTCTAAGGTTACTTCAACCATTCCACATACATATTCAAAGACTAGAAGATATATCAATAGACTTTATTACAGGGTTACTGAAATATAAAGGTAAGTATTACATTTTTGTGGTCATTTATATAGACAAATTTTGTAGATTTTTTTTGTAGAGCTCAAGTACATAAACAACAAGCCAAGTGGCAGAAGTGTCCATGAAATAAATTCATAGTCTTCATGGTTTTCCTAAAGTAATAGTAACAAGAAACTTTTGGAAATAATTATTTAATATGAGTGGAGAAACACTAGCTGCCATGAGTTCTACATATCAAACACAATCAAATGGTGAAACAAAAATAGTTAACAAATGTTTTTAAGGTTATCTACAATGTTACTCTTTAGAAAAGCAATCTTAATGGATGAAGTGGGTTCGTCAAGGAAGAATGGTAATATGATACTACCTATCACACATCTACTAAAATTTCCCCATTTAAGGCCCTTTATGGATATCCAACTCCTAGTATCTCATACGTTTTGCAAGATAAGTCCAAAGTATAGGAAACAGAGTCACATATGGAAAATACTAAAGAAACTTTGAAAATTATTATGGAAAACCTTCAAATGACATGAAACATGATAAAACAACAAGGGGAACAACATTGAAGTGAAATATAATTTGAGGAGGGTAATTGGGTATTTTTAGATTATAGCATTATAAGCAATCTTCATTCAAGAAAAAGAAGAATAAAGAATTAGCTCAAAAATGTTATGGCCCTAAATAATTATTCATAGGATTGCACAAGTGGTATAGAAGTTATATTTTCCTTCTTCTTGCATTCATAAGGTTTTTCATGTATCTTGCCTAAAAAAGGTTTTGGGAAAAAATATACCAATGTAAATAGAACTTCCAAAATTAGATGAAGAATGAAAGTTGATTTTTGAACCACAAAAAGTTATAGATAAACATTATGTATCTCTTTGACATATAACCATTATGAAGTACCTAATCAAGTGGAAGAATATTCCTCTAGAAAAAGGTACATGGTAAAATGATCAATTCGTGATGAAATACCCACGGCTAAAGGGTTCGTTTGAAGTTTTGACAAAGGTTTTGTTATATGTTTTATATAATGCGTGGTGGAATAGTTTTATTGTTTGTTAAGGTCCCACACAGTGATCAAATTTGAAGGGCAAGTCTGAATTTCAATTAGAAGGGCATATATCTATGTCGCCCTTCCATAACGAAAAGCTTTAAAAAAAAAACTTTTCAATTGACCACAATAAATTATTTTTACATTTCATTTTCAGAAAGACAAAACCATCAATCTTTATATTAATAAAAGATTGTTACATATACAACAATGAACAAGGCTCCATCTTTCATTGCTTAAATATATCATTGGCAATGTCAACAATAAGTCTTGAAGACACTATTATAAGAATTTGGATACATACCACCGAGATATAGGAGATTCTTATGTGTCAGATTGTGTAATGCAATTTTTACTTTGTCTCATAAGGAGCAGCAGCATGGAGGTCTGGATTTTTCTTATAGAATTTTTTTATTATTATTTGAAATGTTGTTTATAGATATGAATACAACAATGAAATTATGAGCATGGTGGACAATTAGTCAAGCTCATGATGCCAAACCATGATGATGTAAGTTTGGAATTTAACATTTTTACATGTTAAAGACAAATAGTCAAAATCACTGACAACTTAGTATGCCATAATTAATCATCATTCCCTGTTCACTTTTGTTAATAGGTTTATGTCACACGATGATCTCTCTTCTCTGGCATTTACTTGTATTGAAGATCACTATTCTAGGAATAAGGAGTTATTTTCTCCAAAAATAACCCTAGCCAAACATTGACAATGCATCAAGGATATCTTTCTATGCTTCATAAATACATATGTTCTACTTCTAAATCATGTCTTGGAAGTGGTTGTTTTGCTGGAAATTATTCACCAGTTGGTTTCATACCAAAGTATTTTTCTCATTTTCAACATCCAATACATGAAAAAGATAATGGTTTAAAACAACATAAATATTTTAAATTTTGCAAGAATTGTCTGGCACACTTTGAATATGAATTTTGAAGTCAAGTGCATGATGTTGTATAGGATCAAGTGTCATTTTGAATACCAAATGTTTCACAAGAAACTTCTCAACATGCTACCCTGCAGTAAGGATTAAATGACAATATTGCATCAACTATTTCCATAATAAAATTCCACCTCGGCCATAAGACTAAACAACTACAAATGTTGTAGATCTAACAAGAACACACAATCAAATGTATTCCACAAGGCCAATACTGTATGAAAAATGAAAAGGAGTTTGCAACCAAAAATACCTTAGGCAACTAATTCAATTAGACACACCAAACCATCAGCGAAAAGGAAAACCAGCCTACTCAAAAGGCAAGTGTTTACCTCCTTTGACAAAATTTTGACTTCCGAAACAAGGGCCTTTATTGTCTTGTCAATGCCCCTAGTAATTTGAACGGGGTTTGCACCTGCTGCAACAACCTAAACAAAAAGGTTTCATTTCAAATTATTTTCCACAAATTTAAGATACAACCATTGTCGGTTTTGTATTTCCTAACAAGCTCATAAATTTTGACAAAAGAACCAAAATTTTTTAATACCTGATAGCAATTTTTTCACTCAAAAACTATCTTAGACTCAATAAGCCCAACCCAAAACTAAAAAACAAAACACCATAAGACCCTACAAAAATGAATAGATGATCTTAATCCAGTACTATTGACAAAAAGTTACCATTACACCCTCACTTATTAAATGCTGTGCTGTTGAATTTTAACTTCAACTGCTGCAGCAGAAGGACGGATGCAGCAACAACATTTTTTTTTGGAGGTTGCTTGCATGCCATCCAGAAATTTAATTCGGCATTTAAAATTCCTGCAAGTTTTTTTTGTAGACGACCGCATCCATATTTCTATACAGGATTTTATGTAAACACAAAAACCAGCATTAACGCAATTCACCAACCAGAAATTAAACAAACAGAAATTTACCCCCAGTTTTGTAAATTCAAAAGGAGGACACGTGGAGCATTAATATTGCATCGCATGAAATTGAAGGGAATCTGAAAACCTGAAAACCGGACCTGAATTTTTTATAAGGCACATTGGATTGAGAATTCGCGTTACAAATTAGGCAGACGTCAGCATCCCATTTTGGAACGCGAATTTGGTTTGAAATTCAATCTATTCAGACTTTTGAAGTCCGACGGAAAGGGTTCTTTAATGTTTTTATAATTTAATTTTATGTATGCTTTAATATATACATATGTTTTAAACATATGTTATATATATATATATATATATATATATATATATATCATATGCGAAATGAAAGGTGGGCCATAGAATTTAGTTTTAATTTTATTTTTTTTAAAGATGGTTTATTATAATATGTTTTATATGTTACGACATATAAAAATAAAAAGGACAAAAAAGCTTGGTAGTTTTTTTATAGACAGTACGTAATTTCTTTATTACACAACAGTGTGTAAAAAGTGAAAGATTGAGTGTAAATTTTTAAGTGTGTATGCACAACAATGCGAAAGTGAAAAACACAGCAGAGTGTTTTAGAGACAGAGTATGTTTGTTTTGAACAGACAGTGAGTTGGTTTTATGCACTGTGTTTTGTAGTAGTCATAATTTTGTAATCCCTCTCAGTGAGGAAGTAGTGTAATAGTTTTTTTTTGAGTTATTGAAGGGAATAGAAGTTTGTTTTCAAAGTATTGAAACTCTGTCTCCTGTCAAAGAAATTTTTATTTTCTCTGTGTTAGAGGAAGGGAGATTTATTCTCCATTCATTGTTCTAGAATTTTTCAATATTCCAGCATGTGCAAGAACAACAGATGTTGTGGTTCCATCCCCAGCTAAATCATTTGTCTTTGCCACAGCTTGCCTTACCAACTTGGCCCCAATATTTTCAACTGGGTCCTCTAATTCAACCAATAAAAAGGCCAAAACCATAGCATTGAGATACATTTCATTACACTATCAATAACAATAAAATTTGACTCAACCATAACCCTTTCCTTTTATTGTTGTGAAAAGCTTTATGCATTACTCTAATGTGGCTAGTCCATAGGCCAAGTAGACCACTAGGTAACAAATATGTTTCCTTTCACCTTTGAGTTTTTAAATTATGCCTACCAAATCTAAGACATTTAAGAGGGGGAACTAATACAAAGTTAAAAAGAAAACCAGAGCACACATCTACAAATTACCTCCTTAGCTATTGTCACACCATCATTAACTATTTTCGAAGAACCATGCTTGCTCTCCAAGACAACATTTTTCCCTTCGCCCCAAGGGTGACTCTAACAAGATCAACATGTTTGTTCACACCGCCTGCAAGACAAATTGACAATGCTTTCAGTAAGTGTGCAATTGAATTTCAGACCATATGCCAAAACAACCCTCCATGAAAAATTAAAATAACACATTACAATCGAATATAAGTGGACAAGGAAAGATCCACTGCAGTGAAGTTTCACGTGCAGGTGACCTTCCTTTAAACATAATTTTTTCTCTGACCTATAATTTTTTTGTCACTGAGCCATCCTTGTTGAAGTACAACCCCTTTTCCATAGCTCTTGTATTAACTACCTTCTCTCTGTCGCGTAATCTCCAATTCCCTCTTCTGCTTGAGTGATTAAAGGAAATGGGTGAAAAAATTGAAAGAGAAGACAATTGTCTACCATAATTATCAAACATTACACCCAACTTCTTCCCCTTTCCATTGTTACCCAATAAGGTAGATGTGGCAATTGTTTTCATACTACCCAAAGCAAAGGCCATCTTCTCTTATCATGAATATAGAATTACAAGATCTTCATCTTAGTATGAACCTTTAAAAAAATGACTCCCATTGCTAAAAACCACTTTTAAGTTGTAACAGGAAAACTAAACAACTACCGCAACTTTTGGCAACTTCTGGAGCATTAAGAGAGAAAAAACCAAAGAGAAATACAACCACAATCCTCATTTTAATGAGACCGGACTATATATTTGAATTAAGATAATAGAAAGAAATCACGACTATATTAAGGCCATCACGAAACAATCTTTAACTAGTGTCTCTCGCGGCCCTCAGGTTGCCATGCTAGAGGTTGCATATTTTTAATTTAAATTCTTGACCTCTCGTGCCCATCTATGAATGCATCCAATGGGATATCTACTTCAAATGCTCCTTTATATCCCCAAAAACAAATTCCCTACTACAAGAGCACCAGTATTGATGGATCACCCCACACCATCCCACCCACTAGAAACAGTGAAAAAGGAAACCTGAGAAAATTTTTGAAATATCTCAAGATGACTATATGGGTGGTTCTTATGAATCAACCAACCATTTAGAACATGCTCATCAACCCAAACCATGAGTATTATGTGATGATATTCAAGCAGGCACTGAATCGGATTTCTGAAGCTATTTTAGAGAAACCCTAAACTCTCACTGAAAATAGGTGAAATGTGGCACCACTCAGAGATTGACATGTGCCAATTGGTAAAAGTGGTAGACAATTGGAATACTAAAACAACGAGGTGATGCAGGAATGACATGAGGGAGAAAAAATCAGAAAATCCCCAAATCTGGAGAACTAAAGCTCATCACCAACCTGAGATTGACAAATTTACATGATGTAACCTATGAAATCGTAAATGGAGAAATCATAGTAACAATAAAGTAACCTATGTAACAATAAAATCGGATTCATCCTGGGAGTGGTAATGGGAGAAATCATAGTGAACAACAGGAAACATGCAGAGTTGCTTACAATCAAATAGATGAGAAAACACATACAAAAAACCTAGATAATAATCATGAACAAGCTTAATATTGAATTATGAACTGTAAAGGAACTTACAAAATGTGACATTACGAACCTGGTCAAGCGCACAAGCAAAAATATCCTGGACATGACCTTGGTTGAAAAGTTGTATTGCTCATGATGCAAGAGGATTTGTACCTGCACTGCCAAGTCAATCAAAATCCATCATTATCTATACAATAAATACAAGTAATTGATGTAGTATTTTTACTCTAAGATGCATTCTTATGATAATGTTAGAACATATGTTGAAAATGTCAAAACATACCTGAATAAGCTCCTCTTCGTTTCAAGAACAATTTATTGGAGTCGCATGAACTTGGAACAAGCCTCCCACGATCTGGAAGAGTAGCAACTAAGTCAACAATGACTTTTTTGTTGCTACGCTGGATCGAGGGAGGTTTGCTCCAAGATTAAATCACTCCAATAAATTATTCTCTAGTAAACAGGGCCAACCACGTGTTGGGAAAAATACTGAGAGGGGGGGGGGGGGTGAATCAGTATTTACTGCATATTAAAAAACTTTTTACTTTTTCATTCCTTAAAACCCATACGCTACTTTCCTTTATTAAACTCGCGTATACACGCGGATATCCTTCATACAACTCGCGTATTAGCAGAGATCTAATTATGCAGATATTTATGAACTTAGTTCTTTGCAACATGCATTCATCTGATGTTAAGTTATCAGTAAACATGTGCAGTAACAACATAATAAACCATCACAGAAAGCATCACACATGAACACCAGGATTTTAGGTGGAAACCCAAGTCGGGAGAAAACCACCGCTGCCGTTGCTCAGCCTTCAATATTTTATTATAAAGAAAACATCTTACGACATATATGCTGGTGCAGACTCCTACCAGCACGCAGGCACCCACCTGCGCTCATTTACCAGCCTCTCCTGGAAGGGAGCTACTACCCCCTGACTCGTTTACCAACCTCTCCTGGAAGGGAGCTACGACCCCCTAACTCGTTTACCAGCCTCTCCTGGAAGGGAGCTACGACCCCCTGCTCTCGTTTACTAGCCTCACCTGGAAGGGAGCTACGACCCCCTGACTCGTTTACCAGCCTCACCTCGAAGGGAGCTACAACCCCCTGACTGAAGGCTACAACCCTCAGCACCTCTATGGACCACGTTTCATTAATTTTCACACTGGATCCAAAGCTTCCTTTAGGACACCATTTGCAGGCCACGTTTCATCATACTTTCAGACTGGACCCTTTCCATACTTTTAAGCACAGTCAACCATGAAACAGATACATATAACTCACTGACAGATATAAGTAAACCAGCATAACAGATCAGACATTTCTTACCACAGACTTCAGCAAACCCTAGTTTGCATACGCGCTTTCCTTTCTCTGATGTCGCGTATATACGCGCTTCCGTTCACATAAAACAACGTATACTTCTGTACATATTACAGATCCAATTTCATTGCGCATACGCGCTTTCTCTTCAGCGAAGCCGCGTATATACGCGCTTCCTCTACGGCGAACTAGCGTATAGATCTTCAACCATTATAGAGCAGCATATTTCTTCAGATCAGATATTCAGTTCATATTTACCCTTTTTCTTCAGACAGATGTTCGCCTCATCTCAGATCTAAGCCTTCCATAAATAGATCTAGCAGATACAAATACATTCCAGATCTAGATTCCCTTCTTCATCATTTCATTATTGAGGCATCATAGATTCAGATCTATCATCAAACCTTTACCCTTTCCATACAGATATACTTCACAGAGAAGTATTCATTCAAGCTCAGACATCTTGCACCCACACTCATGATTTGCACAATGAATTTCTTCTCCTTATATAGGTTTATCCTTTTTCAATACCACGGGCCCCTTTTTCAATACCACGAGCCAAACCAATACCACGAGCCCAAAACTACCTGGACGGGGTCAATTAGGCAGATCATTACCCAATACAATGGGTCAATACCATGGTGGTTACCCCTGGTTTTGCACTTTTTGAGCGCTTTTTCCCATACGCGACTTGGCACATACTTAACCGCGTGCATACGCGACTTCTCCTAGACAAATCCGCGTATTCCTTGAAACATACTCTTTTCATCATGGATCTAGCACATATTGAATTCCTTTCTTCATTACCTTCTGTACTCTCTGTAGATACATCAGATTTACATCTTTAAATAGGTTCATCAAGACATATTATATCAAGCACAACTCCATCAGGTGGGTTGCCATTCAAGGACAACACTCTATCAAGTGGGTACTCAGCATCATATTGTCAACACACATCATATCACATCAGATTTACATCATTTACCAAGCTCATCAAGTCAAGAATAACGTCATCAGGTGGATTGTCATCAAGGACAACACAAGTCAACAATCTCATGTCTTCATCTTCATTCAGTGGGTTGCCATCAAGGACAACACTCTACATCATATTGCCAACAATCTCCCCCTTTGGACTTGATGGCAACCACGATGGTGTTTGATCACCACAACAGATAGGTACATTAAGAATACAATGACACCATGTCACTCTCCCCATTCTTTGACACCATTATCTTCATTCAAACACTATGTCACTCTCCCCCTTTGACATCAAGGGAAAAGGGCGGATCAAAACCAACACACTCTCCTCCTTTTTCTCCACATGTGGAAGAAGCGTTCTGCAGATCTGATGTATACTGAAGTGACCAAGCTCCCCCTGAGTTCATGCTGAATCTTCAAACATATTTTTCAATGAAATACATGACTCTATGAACTTCCTATCACCAAAGACTCATACTTACATCAAATATCCAACCAAGTGGATTTACATATGAGACTCAAGTACCCAACCAAGTGGGTTTACACAATTCAACTCAGCTACCCAACCAAGTGGGTTTACAAAATTTGACTCAGCTACCCAACCAAGTGGGTTTACAAAATTTGACAAGTCCTTACATGACTGAATATTACAATTTTACATCATGGGTCTCAACAAGACCTTTTCATCAAAATAAAAATATGACCATTTATGACCAAGACCATAAAAACCTCAAGAAATATCATATATTAGAACCACCATAATGCCAACAATGCATTATACTCATCAAAGCTAATGCTCCCCCTGAATCTGTGCATCCAAGCATCCTTTCCATATAACTAAGGCTCCCCCTTAGTTTGTGCATCCTGAACACTTTCATCAACAAAACATCAAGGCATCTTTATTGGAAATATAATTATGAGAACTGGAACACCACCAAAGATACCAAACAGTATCAGAGATACCAAAAAACACTGCAGCTGTGCGGAAGAAAGCTGACCCCAAGCAGAAATTTGTCAGCAATCAGACATACGCGGTTTTATGTGCATGAACTCGCGTACATACGCGACTGTGTTTCAGGAAACCCG